>JAOBRD020450430.1:0-18218 GCA_027575215.2 Hydrozoanthus sils | reverse complement strand
CCCCCCCCCCCCGGGCTGTGACATCCCCAAAAAGCCCGGGCTAGATAGGGTTAAAGTAAGTAAAAGTGCTATCTGGTAGGTTCTGTTAGCGAATTTCTCATCTCCTTTCAATCAGTTACATGTTATAGGCTTGAGACAATGCTAGGTTATTTGTAACTAGTATTTAACGAAATAGAACTGCAAATCCAAAACGGATTTTAAAAGAAATTTAGACGTCCATTTTCAAAGAACTTTACGGTGGATCTTCTAAAAAAAACGTTTGCACGCAATTTCTGAAAACTACTGGTTGTAAAACCTGTTGGACTTTCCAACTATCCAAGAGTAGTGAAAGCTATAGATTTTCTACTGAAATTAGAAAAAATATCAGACTAGGAAAACTTGAAATTTAGTTAGCGTCCTCCCGCGAATGTTTTTGTTTTGGGAGTATCGCAACTTTGGTTTGCACCAAATTGTTTGTTTAGAGTGTTGACGCGACCTTTCTGTTATTGAAACCAAAGTAGAGATTCAAATTGTCACCAAACGCAATTTTTTCTAAAGCGATGTATCCCCTGGCTATCAATCTGCACTAGGCTGAATCGTTTGCTTGGAAACATCCTCGGGTTTTACAAGCTTATGTAAACTTTAGAAATCTGGAATTTTAAAATTTATTTGCCTGAAAGTTTTCCTCATTCCTAAAAAATTAAAAAATAGAAACAATTACTTAGCTTGTACTACTAGAACTCTTAGAATTTGGTCATTTTCTTTCAAGGTCCTAGAAAACTCCGGAAAGAACAATGATTTTTTTAGACCTATAGAACTGTTGGAATTTTGCCATTTTCTTTCAAGATCCTGGAAATCTTGAAAGCAATGTATATTTTCTTGTCCAAAAATTTTCCAGGAGTTTTATGAAGAGCGATAAAGGGCGGTTAATTTGGGTGATGTATAGTTTACGGAATGACATACTGATGAGAGATCATTAATGCGTCAATAAACTGATTGCTGCACTACTGTGTGACCAAGTTTCACTGGACGAAGATTTGCATAAGCAAATCTGATGCAAATATGGTGTTTACCTGAAGTAAACCTATGACAAAGATGGTAAACACCGTATTTGCTAATCATGTTTACTCGGGCTAGTAAATACCATATTTACCATCTTCGCTATAGGTTCACTTTAGGTTTACACTATATTTGCATCAGATTTGCTTCAAGAAAATATGATGCAAACCCATTTTTGCGTCCAGTGTTTGTTTGGATTTATCGATTTGACTATGAAAGAAAATTTGGACCTTGGTTGTGGAGAAATGATGTAGTTATCCCAGAAACAAAAGTGGTGTTATCACAAATAACTGCGAACCAGGGCTAACCCATCAGCCTTAGAGCCAGACTAAGATATAACACGGTAAGTCACTTGCTTAGCTTGCCGTTTGGAACTAATGGCCAACCTCGTCATATTTTAGGTTGAAGAGGAAGAAAAAGAAGAACTGGGAACAAGAAATGAAGATTTTGAAAACAATGTTGCCACTTTGCAGTACAGAATTTCATCTAATTTATTGAACAAAGCTAAAGATTCTACCTTGTGTAAAATAGAAAACGAACAACCACAACCTGCAAAAACAGAAACTAAAGAAGCGGAGAAGATTGTCTTTTTGACAGAAGCCATGGCTCGTTGCGAAGGTCAGTTTAGCAAACGCCACAAAGCCCCAGGTAAAAACATTCCCGATGTAACCAAACAAACTCTTCGACCGGATATAAATTCGAGGATAAGTTTGTCAGCGCCTGTCTCTACTGCGAGTATGCGCAACGAGCAAATGAAAAAGTCGACTAGTTGGGAGCCTTTGAGTTTGAATGCACTTTTAGATTACAAGGAGAGTAAAGAAGCTTCGGGTTCTGGGACATTCCAGAACGGACAAATTCCCAAATGGAATGTTATCAGGTGACATGAAATTGTAATTTTCAAATTTGCTCCCGTTCCCTCAGGACCAAACGCCTCTTAGGTAGAGTTTCTCAAAAAACTTATTCAGGCAAGCGAAACTATGAGGAAAAGAAAGCGATCTACGTTCCGCGTCCCGAATGCAGAAGAAGATTCAATCCCATATTGTGGTGGGAACCAAGATTAAGTCCAGTTTTAACTTTCAATACTGATCAAAATCGAACTAATTGCCGAGTTTAGTGCAAATATCGCAGACTGACTTGGTTCCGTGACACAAAACCTGGGGGTGGTGCCTTTCATAGTTGCGATATTTAACTCCTAGGCCTTTAGATGGCGGTTCTTCTCTTCCACGTTCTCTGTATTCACCTGAAAAGGACTGGACTGCCGAAAGCTCGTGAAGAGAACAGAAAGACGGACAAGAAACTACGAAAAACTACAGAAACCGTAGGAGAAACAAACTACCGCTAAAACATGATAATGTACCTACAGCGATGGCCAAGATTAAGACTCTTTCAAATCCTTTAGATGGCGTTTAGTACCAATAGTTGAACTTCCTTTGTTTTTCCAACAAAGTTATCCGAACGAAAATGTTTATTTGCCGCGGGTCAGCCTCGTCGCTATGTCGAGGTCAGCGCAGCAGATTTTAACACGAAATGGCCGCTGTCTACGAAAGGTTAAGCGCGTACTAATTGTTAGTGCTAACATCTGTAAAAGTTCAAGATAGTCGCATGCGTAAAAAGAGGAAACTCTGCTATGCCCAGAAAAGCAACAGGTTTACCATTTGAGCCATGCTTAACTTAATTTCCTTTCTAATTTTTTGGAATTCCAAGTATGACTGTTTTATTGAAGGTTATACTAATAGTACTGTTTTATGCTCACCAGTCCCCTCAAGGGAACCTCGAGTCAATACTGTCTTATAAGGAGTCACCCTAAAAATCACGTTGTTTTTATGTTAACCGCCGCTGCCAGTCTTCCATGCGGGAGGCCTGTATTCGATTCTCGGCCGGGTCTCAAAATAACTGAGGAGAGGGTGCTGCTTTTGCTCCATTATTCGCATACAGTACAGCCTTTCCGTCTTCTTGGATATATACGTTATATTAAGCCGGAGGCCCCGGTTGGCAGACCTCGAAGGGAAAATTGTCTGTTTCCCCGTGACTCCCTGAGCCACAAAAGCCCCCGAAAAAAACCCTTTAAAAACAAACTTAAAACACCGCAGACTGCACTCATGTCAGTTTTCTAGTTGTTTAATTTAATTCGTATAGCTCAAGTTTATAAGCATTACTGCAAGACTTAAAAAGGTTTTAAACTATCGAAGAAACATTCAGATTGCAAAGCTAGTACAATAAGCTCTAAATTAATTTCTATAAAAATTGTTCGACGTACTCAGCGAGTAAATACGATATTTAGTTTTTGATCATGACATACGTAGAAAGCAGAGTTAAGTGGATCAGTAATGACGGAGAACTTTCATTATGAAAAAGGCGATTCATCTATCTCAGAGGACGAGTTAGATCATAACATGAAAATGGAACAGCTAACACACAACACAAACCTCTGCTTTCTACGTCATGGGCCAGAAAAAAATAGAGTCGTTACCAGCCTTTCAATCGCGCGGTCAAAGTGAAACCAGAAGTGATTTTTCAGAACTTTAAACGCAAATTACACCATGAATAAAAATCGTAATCGATATTTTTTTTTGTTACTACCAATAGAAGGATAAGGCCATCTTGTACATACAAAAAACCTACAACTGATATTTACACTTTAAATCTTCGCCGTAAGCGGTTTTGTTCCAACGACGAGTTGTTGTTTCGAAAAAGTCCCTTAAAAACTTCCCTATAGCAAAGATTGATAAAAATAAAATAATAAAAAATTAGCTAAAGTATAAAATAAGATCGCGAGAACGTTAAATTAAAGCCGCAACGGCATTAATGTATAAAAAAAAATCATACGCTACCGCTGCATAATAAAACTAAGGCTATTCACCAATGGGTTTGCGTTTCTTTCATTACTTCTACTATACTTGGAAAGAAGACTAGACGTGAGGGGGATGATGGGAAGAAAAATTACACAGAAAGGAATCCAAGTGATACGTACAAGAAATGCCGTCACAGAATATTCGCACGCATCATCACGGAAAGCTCTTCTGCATGTTGGCTTCAAGTATTCAACCTTAAACAAAAATCACCTCGCGACTTTGGGGAATAAACCATGAAAGCACGGCCACCAAGATGAGGCATGAGCTAAGCTTCATCTTGATGTCCGTTGTTATGCACTAAAAGTTAAATGTTTCACGAGCCACTAAAATAACGTAAAATGGATCTGACAAATATTTCAAGTGCTTCAGTTAACTTCTAAAAACATAGTGAACTTTGCTGGTGTTTCGTAACCTCCACGGCTTAAGACAACTTAACTGGATGGTATAACTTGATAAAGTTCACTTCTTTATGGTAACTGTTATTGCAATGGCCATGGTGCAAAGTTCAACCAGAGTTGGTATCTCAATTGGAGGTTCTTTATCAACTGGCCTAACACGTTAACGGCACTGTTTCGGAGAGCGCAGGTTTTCTTCCGATTCTGAGATTTATCAGGCGCGGGATTTTCAAGGCTCGCGGCATTCGTACACTTTTTTTTAACTTTATACATTGGCACTTTTTATTTTACAAGTTCTTTTGTAGTTAGATAACCTAAAATTAAAAAAAAAAAAAAAACAAGCGAGCCATATTAAACTTCTAGGAGTCAGGTCCTTTTTCCTTTAAAATTATTTAAGAAGTATTATTTTAACCTCTATGTCAAGGAACAAAATAACTTCCTTTGTATTCGTTCGATAGTCGTTCGAATACTGGTGCGTCGTCACGTCTAAAATGCCACATTTTCCAATTGAAAATAGATGAGAAAGGCGCTTCATGAAGAAGTTCGCAGTTCTTCAACACTGACTGTTTCCACATACACGAAAGTTATAAAATCTAGTTGTCCTTAAAAAATTTCGTTACTTTCTACTATTGTTATTTTCGGGTTTAACGTCAGGCATAGCACCGCCAAGACCTAAGGCTTTCATTCGACTGATTGCAGTTGCTGCGTTGAAGGCTTGCTGCAGAGTAAACAAAGACATTTCGTCGTTAGACAACATCGTTAGACATTACACTTTCGACCAAATGATGCAATTTATCGCACAGCTAAACCTTCGGCCAAATTGGAACATCAATCCAAAATGGGAAAACGCCACTCTCCAAAGGCAAAGTGGTGCATTGCGCATTTTCCATGAGAATGCTCAAAGGCGTTTTACAGTGATTAGTTTACCCCCAGCGGACATTGGACCAGAAGCATATATAGAAACCTCTTGCAGCCGTTTCAAATAAGTTTCAAGTATATAGACACTAAAGCATAAATGGCGACGATTTAAACAATCTTTTGTCTACGTTCAAATTAGTTCTACTAACCTCGTTCTTGAGTTAAATTTTCAAAGAATATGTTACGTGAAACGGGGGTAGTAGGGCTAATTTGAATGTAGACAAAAGAATATTTAAATCGCCGCCATTTATGCATAGAGTCCATGCTGGAACTCATTTTACCGACCCCGGAAGGGTGGAAAGCTGAATGGACTTGAGCGGGAAAGAGGGTCACCAAAAATACCCGACTCGGCCTCGACCAGGACGGGGATCGAACCAGGGACCTCAATATTAGGAGGTACATCTTACCACTGCGCCAACTTATCCGACAACAACCCATGATGCATCTGTACTTTTGGTTATAACTCGATTGTTTGAAGGTTATTTTAGCAGCTTGTTAGAATCCGTTTGTATTGAAGCCATCTTTTGAATCATTCATAGGTAAGCATCATGCACGCAAACCATCATGGTTGGTGATCAAGGGTCTAGCCAGTATTTCGCGACTACTATAAGTATTTTAGTAGGGAAAAACTCTAATGTATGGTCACGATCTACAAAAATAGTAATATTCAATACTTGCTTAGACATTCTGTTTAGGATATAGTGAACCATAACAAAATAACTTACCTTCCATTTGCTCTTGTAGAAGTTTTTCTTAATTTGTTCACTAACAGATGCATGGATATCCTTTGTCAGAGCCGCTCCACCAGATATCCTGAAGACAAAAAACGATTTAAATTGATAATATTCCTACTCTCATTTTAACTACATTTGTGAACTACGGATTATCTTGACAAAATGATCAGCTTTTAAAAAGGCAAAGCTTGATTCATACTCTAACTGTGTCGCAAAACAATGGTGTTATTTTTGTACTTTTAAATGACGTAAACTGTGTACAAGAAAAAAGTCAAAACATCAAGAACTATTAAAGCTATTTTTATGATTTAACATTTTCAATTACTTCCGCAATATGGTTCAATAACAATGAGAGCGAACTAAAAAAGAACAACTGTCTCACCATGGGTGAGCAAGCGCCTGCTTGCAAGTATGTCTTCTTTTTGGGTCCACTTCCATTAAATGGCGAATAAAATCTTTTGCTAAATTTAAAGACAAACACGTTTTAACAGTTTGAAAAACAATATTAGTGGTACTCTACTTCTGTTTAAGATTCATTAAAATCGCCCAAGTATACTTAAAGTATGTTTAACAAAATATCATTGTTAAAAAATCAGTATTTTAAAATTTCCCTCCTTTCCTTGATAAAGGCTTCAGGAGTGCTCCAAGCAAGTGAAGAGGAAAAAGTTAATTATATTTTTGTTGTCACCATAGCTATTTTTCTTTAATGTTTCAAAACTGCCCAATAACTGTTTCGGATAGGTTTTTCCTTTACAAATGGAAGAACTGTCCTATTTCGAAAAAATAGGACAGTTTTTGTCTGCGCCAATCAAATCCAAGAAAATATATAACTAGCCAATCAGCGCCAATCCGTCCTTTTCGCGCGCACGCGCCCATTTGAGAGGCGAGTTGGAGTTGTCATAAAATGGCAGAGTTTTCTGACTTTTCTAGCATTTGCCGAATTTTACTCTCTGTTTCCATAACTTTGGATTTCCTATGATAGAAGAAGATAGGTTTCTGAAGCAATGAAACAATTTCTTCAGCAAGAATGCTTAAAAGAGCCTCAGAACTTGGTTGAATGTTTGACGAAAGCAGCAAAGCAAGACACGAGTTTGTGAAGACATCCAGCTTGACAGTACGCGTTAGAAGCTATATAGTTAATTAGTAATAGGGTTATAGGACTACATGCATTTCCATTTTGGAAATATTTGGATTCAAAATAGTTCCTCAGTCAGCTATAAAATAGGACTCGGCCTACGAGATTTTGCTGTCTTCGGAAATTTTTTCATCCAATTATTTCCAAATTGGACGACGCTTCAAAATTTACGAAAAAAAAAACTAGACAAGCACGTACCTGGTTCTGAAATTTCATCCCTGAAACAAAACCGATCAGGCTTTAATATCTTAGTACCATGTATCATAAGTCAATAAAAACACATGCAAACAGAAGCGTTAAACACACTGTACATACTTCTGAAAATGGAGTACTTTTATTATTAGTGCAAAACAGTTTCCCTGTCTTGAGAAATTAAATCGCTGTAAAACAGTGAAACAAACCAGAGAGCGCGAAAGCTGATGCCCACTTTTTAGGAAACGCAACGACCCAACGTTTGTTTACTAATTTTAAGGGCCTGTTTACATGGAGGTGAGGTACCTAGGGGAGATGGGATAACCGCCTGCCCGTGGTCAAGAATGGACTCGCGTTTACATGCAACTCTATCGCCCTGTGAGAAGTGAATCGGTTCCCAAGCGTGGTCGCTAAGTTCGTAAATAAAGGAAATGGCGCCAAAACGATTTGTTTAACAGCAAGTACAACTTTTTTGTTACTTGTACCTCTCCTTGCTGCATTGCAGTGTTGTAGGTACCTAAAATGAAGTTAGTATGGCTAATATGAATATAGACAAAAGACCATTAAAACCACTACCATTTATGAATAAGCTCTATGCCCTTAAGAAGATTAAGTGTATTAGGATGGGAACAAAATTTCAAAATCTCTGTACACCTCCCAATAGTTTATTAGAAAACAATGACAAATTCATAAATTCCAAGAAGGGGCACGATTTTAGAACAGCATCACAATGTTGAGCGACAAACAGGTAAAAGCAACAGACTTCACAGTACAGCTAGCAACAACATATGATCTACCATAATTAATTCGAAATTTAGGAGGAGGCATGAGAATCTCAATTCCTACTACTGCCTTACTTACCAGTAGGGTGAATCAAATTCATATTCTCCTCTCATGATTTGCGCAAACAGGTTTGCATCACTTTCATCATAAAAAGGAGGGTATCCACACAACCTGGTAACAAAATACATAAAAACTCAAGTTTCTTGGCATAACTTCTATCTACTAGTATCATAGCCTCTGCTGCAAAAACACATTTAGTAGCCAGTGCAATCTTTGCTGGCTGCCGAATGTTAGCTTCAGCAGCCCTTAAAAAATATTAAACAAATATATTCTAATGACGGTGAAGTCACCCCATGTCTTTATGACTCTTGTTCATAGCAAACAACACGATTACATCATTATCAGTACTTTTATATTGTTCTCAATACTCCAATACTCTCGATACTCTTGTTATAAAAATTTGTCGCCAAAGGCTAGTGTCATGCAACTTCTTGAATAACTGCAACTTTGGAATCTCTCACAAGCAGCTTTCTAAATAAATATTCAAAACAGTGTTTGAACCAAAATTGTTTTGCCTATTTCATTTGTTGTTAAAGCAAGAAGATGGAAAAAGCTGGTCTGTTGCATTCTCGTTTGTTTAATGCAAAAACAAAACAATTGCTAACCAGAGGCGTCTTCATGCCTGCTTGACACATTTCCAGACATCATCGTGTTCGCATCGCTGATACACTGACTTGGGTAAATTTATGAGCATTTAATTCAAAAGAATATATTTTATAAGAAGTTTATGACAATAGAGTGAATTTTAATAAAATAAAAAAACTATGTTAAAATTGTTTAACTGTTTTCTGCGGCCATAATTTTTGCTTGACAGTACTTGAATGGCTTTATGGTTTGACTTTCGTTCTTAATAACACACTATGATCGATACATTTTTGTAGCACTTGTTCAGACTGCTGTTTATATTTGTTAGGATTTCTGTATTTGAAAACCTCTATCTCATTATATTAAGTGTACAGCCGATGGAAGTGGGGCAACTTCACTTTTCAGAGATGGGACAACTTCACTGTGGGGTGACTCCACCATATACCAATATATATATAAACATATTTATGCATATAGTTCATCACATAAAAGGGACAACTAGTGCCACTGAAGTAAAATAAAACCTTTATCTCAACCATATATATTTAAGCTTTCGTCATGGTGACATGAAATTTTGTTAAAGGGAGTCTCTAAAGCACTGCTGATGTTCCCTGAAAGTCATTATTTGTACCTAAAAAAGATCTTTTAAGAAGTCTTTCTGTATTTGCAATATTCAATTTGCTACAAAAATGATAAAAAGCCAATGTCCTTGATTGAAAGTCCAATCACCGGAAGTGACATAGACAAAGAATTTGGTGCTGCAATACTTGCTTGCAAAACACTTTCAGCTGTTTTCAATTATGGTTCATTGGTGTAGGGCTGGTCGTTGCTCAAACACCATGAAAGGCAGATTTAGCCTGCACTCATGGCCTTCAAACTTGTGCACTTGAGTTCTCATGTCTTCATCATCATGTGTATCAGTGAAACTGAGCAACACTTCTGGTTGTTCTGTTTTTTAGTTTTTGAGTTTTCGTGCGGCTGTTTTTACTCATTTTACCAACACAGTACAACATTTTAACCAAATACTGATGTGACTTTGAGAGATTCCCTTTAAACAATTTTTGGTTAAAGTTTTGTAAGAACAGAAACTCTGATTTCATTCATCTCCTTAAGATTTTGTGCTTATTACTTTTGTACAATGTTGATTTAATTACAGGTCGTAAACTTCTTGCATAATGATAATGAACTGCCACAACTTTTGTGATTTAGAAAAACTTTAACAAAATTGTCATTGTATCTATTTCAACAAATTTACTACTAGTGTACCACCAACAACAAATTAGTAATATCATTAATTTTTACTTACAAAATGTATGTGATAACTCCAATTGACCAACAGTCGACAGCTTTACCATATGGTCTCTGCCTTAGTACCTCTGGAGCTGATTGCGTGAAAAAAGAACAATTAAATTAACCACAACAGTTAAAAATTTATCATGCTGCGGTCATACAAAGGAGAATTACTACTGCCTCCCTCCTCCTTAATCCAAACCCCCTCCCCTCCTCCAAATACACTTTTGATTTGCTCCTTAGTCTACAGTCAATTCATCATAAGTATTGTCATTCACAGCTGTTCAGGCTACCTGGAAATGCAGGCCTGTCAGAAGGAAAGGGGAGGGGGTGTTAGAATAATTTTGAATTTAACTCTCTGCTATGTTCACAGCCCCCCTTCCCCCAATATCATTTTCCCTCCGACGGACCTGAAATGCACTTGAGAGACCATACAAGGCTTGATTGTCATGTGAAGGTGTTTTTTCTTATTAATTTTATGGGTGTTCCTGTCCGAAGTGTATGCATAATTCTACTCCAGGGATCTAACTAGCATCCCTCCAATTATGAAAAATATAGCTCTTCTTTATCTTTATTTTATTTCTTCACTCACCTACATATCCTGGTGTGCCACAGGCAGTGGCCATCTGCCCATCATCTTCCATTTTGGACAAGCCAAAATCACTTATCATTATCCTAGCATCATCATCTGGCCTGAAAGAAATTACAAGTATTTTAAAAACAAAAACATATTATACAAATTTCAATTTTATTTTTCAGAAAAACTCTAAGATAATAAAATAAAAACTGCTTATTTAATAATATTTATCAAGTCTAACAAGGTTCTGCAGAGGAAAACCAAAGAAAAGAGGGAAAATCACTTGGTTATCTTGAGGACTTCATGGGAAAGAGTTCTTAGCAGACAGCAATATAAAAAATGACTATAATTTTACCCTACTAATAGCCAAAAACTTTAGACTTTGATTCAATATTATAATGTTCCACAGTGATAATAAAAATCCAGTTATTAATAACCATGCTGCTGCCAGTTTTCAGAGCTTTACATTATTTTGTAATTGTAATGAAAGATAGTAATCTGTACAGTCTCCAATGAGATTTAAATTTGCACACATTAATTAGACTAGACCTTGTGACTTTGTAGCACAATGTTTATTTCAAAGCTTAATTTACTCATGATATGGTAGTTTGGATGCCAACAAATAAAAAACACAGTTATAAAAGTTATTTACTAACGTAACTAATCAAACACCACACCCATACAATCCGCCAATGAGTATAAAGGCAAGCTTAGCAGTAACAGTTAAAATGCTGCTTTCATTTATTTTATGATCTTAATCATGAGACAATCAAATAAGAATCCTTTATTAGAATTTATCTGCTTTTGACTGCAATAGAAGTATGTACTTACGTGTCATACAACAAATTCTCTGGCTGCAATCAAAACAATGACAGCAATTAATCTAACCCACAACAGAACATTTACTGCTTTAACATTTCATAACTATATCATAATTACTATATTGATTTAATAAAACACAAGGTTTGATTCTCTGTAGGGTTTGTATACTTCAGGTCAGTGAAATTTGTCTTAAACTAAGTCAATCATTAAAAGTTTCAGAATAAAAGTTTTGAAAGTAAGTTGGTGGTAACAAAACATGGAACAAATTAAAACCAGTGTAGTATGAACTTCTTTTAACCTTTCATACATTTTTCCTTTCCTGGGACCAGTAAACCAAGTTTGGAGTATAGCCCACTGGTCCACAGATCCTGGTGTGTTATTGAACATTGTTCAGGAGAGTGGGGTTAGAACATTGTAATCTCCAATGAGACAAAGACTGCCCCCCCCCTCCTCTCTCTTGTTCCCCTACCAGTACCATTTTCCCATACCATCTGGGGCTTACTAACTATCTGATTCATGAGGACTGTATTTACTATTGAAAGCTTATTGTAAGCACATTTAATTATTCAAAGTCATTAAGTGTTCAAATCAGTTTTTATTCTTCATCCTGGATAGACAAAACTCCATAATTCAATAATCAATATATTTATTTAGTATTCACACCATACCTTAAGATCCCGATGAACAATCCCAAGTGAATGGAGGTAGTCTACTGCTTCTAATACATCTTGTATGACCCGAGCTGCATCTTGCTCTGTGTAGTTTCCTTTCTCTACAATTCTATCAAAGAGCTCTCCACCTTGCACCCTTTAACAGTTAAAATCATGTTACAATCATTCTCGGCTGCTGCAGTATGATGTACACTTCAAAAAAGAACACACACACTGATCCTGTGGTGGCCTGCTCTTGCCTGCAGGAGGCATTTATCTCTAGAAAAACACTATCTGCTGGGTACCCAACAATATTGCAAAACCCCTATTATTCAGCCTCAAGCTATTATTGCACCAAACTGTCTTTTATCTTATACTTTAATTTTTAATTCACAGAGTCTATAGCTCCAGGATAGTACATATATATACAAAATGATATACAAGAGCTTACAAAATCCAGGTAACTAATCAAAATATACAGTAGACATGAAAATAAGTTCAAGCACATTTTTTCAATGTTACAGTTTCTAGTTCCATTTAATTCAAAAACATATAAATACTAGCCGTGCAGTAATTACCCTATTTCTTTTAAATTTAAGCTTTGACCACTTAACTCTCTCTAAGTTCCCCCCATTTTTGGAGTGAGAAATCTATTAACCTGTCCACAATTTGAGGCCTTCTCTTAACTCATTTAGTTCTAGCCAATTTATCAACATCTATCTTCTCCTTACATAATACATACAAAATGAGTCATTTTGTGATTGAGAAAACAGAAATTGATCGAACATAGCAAACTACTGAACAGAACTCCCCTTAAATGGAAGAATTCAGCATTGTCCCAATTATGTTTTTGGGGCTGAAAGGCCAGCATTACAAAAACAGCAACCAATAAGAAATCAAAAACAGTGCATTTAGCTTATGAAACCTGTTTTAGATATTAAAGAAAGTATGTTTTCACTTCTATACTATACATACTTATAAATAAATTGCTCTTTGAAAAAATGCTGGAGTGATAACTTAATGGTATTTTGCTGAGTTCAGTGAAACCATCTTCTCTATCAATCCCTTCCCCACTTATAAGTCCCTCCCCCAACCCCTTCACATGATACCTGATAGAAAGTTTATGGAACAGTGGAATATAATCCTGTTAACAGGGTCACCAACATGCTGGAAAAATTGGCTATGCATACAAAGAAACCTTTTGGATTTTCAAATTAGATAGATAGTAACTATTTCCAATTTAGTGATTCCTGAAATATTCTTAAATATGATATATTTCTTGTATAAAATAATTGGCTTTCTTGATTTTTTATGAACAGGATGAAAGGTCCTTTAGCTAGCAGGCAAAAAAAGGGGCTATACACAAATTTTAAAAGGTTGCCATTTAAGGAGAGGTTCCACTGTATTCAAGTACTTAAATAATGTAAAAAGCTTGAGATCACAAAAAAACACCTCACTGTTCCATTGAAGGTGCAAAAATCAAGTTTCTAGGTCTGATTCTGATTCTATTTATTTAAATATGGAGGCTAGGCCGGACTGGATGGAGAACACAAAGGCAAGAAAAATTAACAGCCAGACATACAAGTACTCATAGTTTAAATGCTTCAATACGAATCAAAACAACCCCGGTATTACCGTTTATCAGTAAGCATTCTAACTATGAAATCTACATCTGTATCCATTATTTATTACCAGATCAATATTTCTTTGACTTTATTTAACATAGGTGAAAAAAAGATTATTGTACAGCTTAATAAAGAAATCTCCAAAATTTGATTATATTGATATGTGACAGATATTTTACAAAAAAGCTGTTCAAATTTGTTTTGACTCAAACTGAATAATGCAAATGACTACATGTAAGGTATTAACACAGCTTGTTTTCACATATCTTTTATTTCCTTTTTTAATAATATTTGAGCGAAAAAATAGTCACGATATGCTGAGCCCGAAAACCTCAAGCCGATAAACTAATACACAATCTTGAAAATAAGACTTAAAGGTATTCCAAAATTGAATTTCCTATTAGCATTCTATACAGCTGTCAAATCCAAGTGAGACTCGGATATGTATATTTTTGATACAAGAAAATTGCTTCAAAGCTTTCCAGCTGCGGGCACAAATTGTTCGGGTTTTGGTCGCTTGATTCAAAGTGTGAGTTGTCGTAACAGCTGTCTCTTACTGCCGATAAACAAGCAACTCGGTGATTTAGTTATAAGCCCAATTTCGCTTCTTGATTAAACACTGTATGCATCTTGATAATACTTATCCCCTAGCTCAAAGGGTAATCATATAAAGTTTCAAATCTAGCTACTATAACGAACAGTGCCCGTGGCGAAATCTGAGTATGCCATTACGGTCTTCTCACATTCACTCTAATAAGTACCTTGTTCAGAATCGCATAATCGTGTCATAGTTAATTTGCCAAGAAACGTCTTTACGGCGTTAGTAAGCTTTGTAGGTCGAGTTAAGCTTATGTCAACTCCATGCTGCACAAAATACTTTCACGATGGCAACGAGCGCTGAAGTAAATACGTTTTGGAGAATTCTTTTGACTTTGACCTTCGTGGTACACGGCCAGCATAACAAACAATAATTGCAATGTTTTATCGATGTAACTACAACAGAAGACCAAGACAAAGCTAGATAAATGACTGAACGTCAACCTGATAATACTTACAAATCCATTACAACATATAAATGCGATTTGTTGTCAAG
The DNA here is from genome assembly GCA_027575215.2 of Hydrozoanthus sils. NCBI lineage: Eukaryota > Metazoa > Cnidaria > Anthozoa > Zoantharia > Hydrozoanthidae > Hydrozoanthus > Hydrozoanthus sils. The sequence goes on along the minus strand of JAOBRD020450430.1, from coordinate 3,469 downwards.
AATTTCTCTCATTCCTATGATATTCGGGTGCTTCACCCTATAAAAGAAAGCAAAGAAAGCAAATGTAAACTGGATCTCATTCCTATCAACAAAGAAAAAATAAATTCGCTTTCGGCAAAAGTGGAAGAGTTAAAAAAGTATTTTTCGAACCACCCACGGAAATATTTTTGATTTAAATTCAAAACTGTTATGAAGAAAACTGGAAAATCGCTTACCATTTACAAGTTTAGAAACCATACTGATCAAATCGTCAGCCCCCCGCGTATGTTTTCATATTCATTCGATTTCTTGATAGTTCTATTTCCACTGCTAATTCACCTATCACTCGCATCACTTTAGCTTTGTCGAATGACTTACTTCTTTAAGATAGCAATTTCGTTCTCGAGTGCTTCCTCTTTGCCTTTCACTTCTCTCTTGCTGATGCATTTTACAGCGTATAACTTATGTGTTACAAGATCTTCGGCCAACACAACCTCAGAGAACGCTCCGCTGCAAAACAACAAATGTAACAATCATTAAATTAATCGCCTCATAAAAAAACCTCACTGTTGTTTCGCTCAAACACATTTCCATTTCCAGTCTCGCTAAACTTCGAACAGAAGAAGTCAATCTCCGCTATTAAAGAAACGGCATAAGGATAAGACAGTTTGATCTTATTTGCTAATTACTTACGTGCCCAAAGTTTCCCGCAGCTCATATTTCTTAGTAACTTTCTCGTCGAACTTCTTCTTGCCAAAGAGGGGCATTCTGGAAGACCGAAAACATCGAAGCATTAGTCACACTTAACCCGACAAACGGGACCACAAACAAATATCTGAAGCAAAAATGGAATGTCAGTGTGCTGTTCAGCTATTCACACGTCCTGACCTAAAGAAATTTGTTATTTACAGACTCTCAAATTCATAAACACAAACAGCCAAACAGCGTTCTTAATTCGCATTGGTTTCGTGTGTATGTGTTGCCACTGACTGCAGAAGAGCGGAACAAATTTGCACCAATAGGGGAGGGGTAGGAATAAGAGTTATTGTCTTGATTGACAGATTAAAAGCGTGGTCATAAAAAAATTAGCACATCTTTGTCTTCATCTTATAACCCATTTGTAGACTGAATGCAATTTTCTGTCACTCGCTGATCTTATAGGAAACGAATCGTGTCCCCAAAACAAACTAAAAAATTCGTATTTGGCAACTCTGTAACTCGAAAGATTTAAGGACTGCTAGATTAATCTTGTTAATGTTGAATAAACTTAACAAAAACGCGTTTCACCATGTCACTTCATATTCAGAAAAATGTCAATCAACCATACTACAGTTCCGCTTAACACTTGACACAAGATTGAAAACAATTCTAATCATCAAAGTAGATATCTCAACACATATATGGCTTCTTCTTCGGCAAAGTTTGAGTGTTACAGAAAACTCGTGTTTATTTGAGAAACAGTTCCACCCACGTTTTTTGGCCGCACTGGGAATTACGAGTCGTTTAGTCTTGTCTACGATTGCATTAATTAAAGATTTGATATTTGCAATTTGTTGTAAATATTCCAACCACGTTTGTGTTTGAGATTGTGACAATTTGTTGACAAATGGGTACATCCGTTTCAGAAGGCTACTCTTTTCTCTAGTTAGTAAATGGACTTGACAACTCGTAGGCTTAAGTGGTAATGTTTATTATGATAATAACTAAATTTCAATATCCACAGGCACAATTGAAAAGCTTTCCGACTTTGAGTTAGCTGGTTAATCGTTCATCAAGTATTTTTATATGGAGATGAAGTTATATTTTAGATGTTCATAAAAAATCTAAAAATTGCAGTTTTAGTTCAATTAACTTATTTTCTATTGCTGACTCATACTCGCATTGTGCGCGACCTCGTTTAACAGTTAAGCTAGGTTCCAGGGCCTCGCGGCCAGTTGTCTTTTACTACAAGTTTTAACCCGCCTTATAGAGACTGATTTGAGCTGTAATTTGAAAATGATAAGTTTTTCCGTATTTTATAAGAACCAAAAATTTTGAGTTTTGGTTAACCCGGGGTTAAAGTTAACCAGCCATTGAACAGCCGAGAAAATCGACACGGTTTGAGGATGACGACAGATAACGAATACGAGTACGAGTTTTTCCCATTCGTCATACTGCGAGTTAACTACTGTTAGAGTGTTCGACTCGTAATCCTAGGGTCGCAAATTCGAGCCTGCGCCAGACCACTGTGTAGTGTCCTTGAACAAGACACTTTACCTGACTTTGTTCCAGTCGACTCAGCTGTATAAATGAGTACCAGTTCTGCTGGGGGCTAACTTGCGATAGATTAGTGTCCTGTCCAGAGGGAGTCAAAGACTCTTATCCGCTTAGCACTACAGAAGACCGGAGGTAAGCGCTGGCCCTATGAGCCACTTAGGCTCGAGAAGACTTTAGCTTAGCTTAGCATACGCCGCGTGCGAAGAAATCATGCCATCTTGGTGTGTTGCCAAAATCTCGTAGTCCACGCGCCGAGTTTTTTAGAGACGAGTATGAATTTCCCCATTCGTCATACTGCACGTGCCAGAAGTTGCAAAGAAATCACCCAATTTCGTTGTGTTGCAAAAGGTCGTCGTCATCTTGTTTACAACGAGATTTGCAAAAAAAAAAAAAAAACTCGGCGCGTGGACTACGAGATTTTGGCAACATAACGAGATGGCGTGATTTCTTCGCAATTCCGGCACGAGCAGTATGACGAATGGGAAAAACTCGAAGCTCTCTTTTGCAAAGACGACAACGAGTTTTGGCAACACAACGAGATGGTGTGATTTCTTTGCAGCTTCTGGCACGCACAGTATGACGAATGGGAAAAAGTCGCTTTCGTTGTTGAATCTGAAAGTCTCTAATAACGCGTCTCTGAAGGCATAAGTCTTGAAAAAGGAAACAAGCACAAATAGAATAGATAATAGACATTTTATTTCACAAAAAGATGTCTATACTGCAGGATACAACCTTACTGATCTTAAACATAGAAAAAACCTGCTCATCTGCCTCAATATGGATTGAGGAAACGAAAAGATCTGTCAAGCGCTTTATTCGTTCTAAAGCTGGTGGTTTCAGCCGACTTCGTGCTGCCAAAAAGAAAAAAAGAATATCCAAAGAAGGGAGTCTTTCTTAGATAGTTTGGTATGAATTATAATACAAAACATTACTCGCGCTGATAAATCACTAACGTTGTCGAAATTAGCAGGCTTAACAAACTTCTGCGTCATAAAATTGAAGTATATTGTCAAAGTTGGGCTAATTTCATGCGTGTCCTTGGGTCGCGAGTTTGAGCACTGTGTTGCGTCTTAACCTGAACTCAGCTGCATACATGAGTACCAGTTTCTTCTATAAAGCCTAACCTATGACGGATCAAAGACTCTCATCCGCTCACTACAGAACCGCGGAGATAAGCGCCGGCCTGATAGGCTACTTGACTCGAGACAGTATTTAGCTTAGGGAAGGTACGTTT
>JAOBRD020450321.1:0-18221 GCA_027575215.2 Hydrozoanthus sils | reverse complement strand
CACTACCACTACCACTACCACTACCACTACCACTACCACTACCACTACCACTACCACTACCACTACCACTACTACTATTAAAACTACCGCAGATGTTTCACTACTACTGTTAAAACTACCGCAGATGTTTCATGCGGGGACTGGACCTTAAAATACTGTTATCTTGCCAGAGCCTTTCAAAGTAACGGACATCTCACCGAAGACAGCATCGCCAGCACAGATGTTGAAGTTAAAAATAAGCGGAATAAAGTGCGAGAAATGGATGCAATTCTTCGTCAGGTTTCAGTCAGCTAACGCAACCAAGGCAACACAGAAAGGAGTGTGTTTCAACTCAACGGTAGCTTGTTACATCCCGGTGTTTCCTACCCATACTCTGTTGCGTGTTGGTGTTACGCTGAGCAACAGGATCGTAGAATGGTCTCCGTCAAAGCTGCACATACAATGTAAGGATTCGGTTTAGTCATGCCACTCAATGTATTACAGGAGAGCGGCGCGCGTTCTGTGACGAGCCTTTCACGAGGTCTTTCCTTCTTTCACCATTGGTTGTCGGCCTTGGATGTCTGTAAAGAAAAATTAAAACTTTGGAGAAGTGTGAAAACCAAAGACAAGCCATACTTTCGTTGCAGTAAAAGAGAAAGAAGCTCAAAAGGTTTTCGACAACATTTTACTTACTCTTACTAACAGTTACTACTAGTATACACAACAATGTTTAAACTTTGGCTTCTCACTTCAACAGATCCAGTTGATGTGACAAAAAGTTCAATAGAAGATCTTTTCGCCGACTTATCTAAAAAAGGAGCTTTTGTCTTCAAAGTGTTTGTCAAAGACAGATTCGGAAACCATTTCCGTCTGTCTGACGACTTCCAGACCGACAGCGTGCTTTCTATTCAGTATGCACCATTTGAGGAGGCCAAAATTTTCACGTTTATCAAGTGCGTTGTATCTAGTGGTCGTGAACAGAGTTGGAGTGTTTACAGAGTGAGTTGTGTTGGAGCAGCTCACGAGCGCATCCTGGTCTACCCATCAATCAACAACGTACCTGTTGGCGATAGACAATCGTACGAGGTCTCGACAACACTGTGTCCAGGAAAGACAAGTTGTTTAGGTAAGGAGTTAAATGTAAAAGTGTTTCAGCTGACAATACCTTGAGTATATATAGCGAGTTCAACTTTTGAATATGGTACCCTGTCTGTTGTGAACACATAAAAACAAGGTTGGTGTCTTTCACCGTTTTTGTATCCTGGATACATTTTCAAAATGTGCAGCACATGTGCGCACCGAAATCGCAACAACCTGGTTCCCAGGAACACTTGTTAGCAAAATAAATGGGTTTTTCTAGAGAGAAGAGGAGGAATTTAAGGAATAAAAAATAGGGTAAGAAAACAAATGAGAGAATATAGGAGAGAAAAGACGAGGGGAATAGAGAAGAGGAGATGGGGTGAGATGAGAAGAGAGGACCGAGATAAAACAGGAGGACATAAGATGGTTTAAATGAGTTAAGAGATGGTGAAGGGGAATGGGATGGGAAAGGGCAATCTATAGCAATAAAGAGGAAAGGAGAGGCGAAAAGGAGAGATAAGAGCCAGAAAAGAAACTATAATCGAGACCGAAGCTGTTTCGTCTATTTGATGAGATAAGTCGAGGTTAGAGGAAGGAGAGGAGATGAGAGGTGAAAAAAGGAAATGATAAGGGAGGCAAAGGAGATAAGGTGAAATGAAAGGCCACTTGTAATACAACTATGACTTAACCATTTTCGTAAACAGTTATTGTTTATGATGCTTATTTGCCTGTTATGTTACTGACACCTTTTAAACCCGACATAGATTCTGATTCTTTTTCATCAATGCAAAGCATGTCAATGGCAATGTATGTGGTATCCATGGCGACTGTTCCCCAAGCCCCTTGGCATCACCACGCTGCATCTGTCATGTTGGCTACCAGTGGGACAACGACACCTCAAACTGTGTTGACATCAACGAATGCAAAACACGGATGCACCATTGCGAAGCTCGAGCCGTATGCGTTAACACTGTGGGTTCTTATCGCTGTAACTGTTTGCATGGCTGGGCCAAACGGGGACCATACTCGTGTGTGGATATAGACGAGTGCCGAAGAAACCCCTGTACTTCAAATTCTGCGTAAGTATACCTACCTACCTACCTACCTATCTACCTACGTACCAACTTCCTACCTACCTACCTACCTACCTACCTATTTACCTACTTACTTACCTACCTACCTACTTAACTGCCTATTTACCTATCTACCTACCTACCTACCTATTTACCTACCTACCTATTTACCTACTTACCTACCTACCTACCTATTTACCTACCTATTTACCTACGTATCAACGTCCTATCTACCTACCATTGTTGACAACATGCTAACTTCATCAGAGGTGTGTGAATACACTGGGATCATATAAATGCTACTGTAAGTCCGGATTCAATCCCCGCCCTCCTGTTTCGGCCTCCAGATATTATGATATCAATGAATGTATAACTGGACAGTATAGGTGCTCTTTGAACTCGCACTGCAGGAATCTCTTTGGCTCATATCGGTGTGAGTGTAATCACTGCTACCGCTCTTCAGGGGGCCGCTGTAGGGGTAAGGCCGGACTTCTGTTTTGGTAATTGCTAGACCATATGCTATGTCGCTTTTTGCGATAAGATTTTCCGCTGTGAAAAAAGTCTTTGTTTGCTAAAGAAACTGACATACGACGTAGTGTTTGGCCTTATTCTATGCACCTTACTGGCTCAAATGTTGTTTTTTAACACGATTCAGCCCGAGCTTTCTGAGGTTACCTGGAACGTAAAAGGGAGGGGAATTGGGGGCATAAAGTGACCGCGGGCTATAACTCTAGAATGATAATTTAAAAACTTGGAGGTCAAATAGGATGTAATAAAACGAGTTATTGGTGTGGTGCATCACGCCATTCAATTTTCGGGTGATCCTTTTATTTGAAACTGGGAACGCTTCTGGAATTGTTTCTTAGTTTGAAAAATAGTCCATAAACTTCTCAAGTTTTTTGTTTAGCTGCAGTTTAGAGTATAATAAAATTTTAAGTACAGCTCATTGCTGATTTGATGATTTATCATGAATAGTTGATAATTATAACACCTGCGATTTCATAAAAAATGTTTCATCAATATGGCTTCCATTCTCTCAATAATAATTAAAAACATCTGTAGTGATTTTAGCAGTCACACGTTGTAAACTGTTAGACTTCTAAAGTTTGTGACATTTTCAGTTTTCGATGACAGTGTTACGCAATAGCTATGACGTCAGCATTGTTATAAATATCTTTAAGGCGCCGATCACCGGTTTATTGACGATTTCTAAAGAATATTTATACATCGAAAAATATTTTGTCGGGGTAACTTCGTGAATTCCCCTTTTCCTTAATTTCTATTGATTTTCAAACGTTCCATAAAGACGCGACTGGACGTCATTTATCATTCGCCGGAAAAGGCTGGTACCGAATTTGAGGCTTACGTCAGAGTAATGAAAGTAACCACGTGTGCAAATCTTGCAGGCTACACAAACTCTTGGCAAATCACTAGGAGATCGCTCTGTTTCACTAAAGTTTACGATTAATCTCTATAACTCTTTAATGTTGATTACTAAAAGTGCCTCACTACTCTGACGTCAACAAACTGGACCTAGTATTTTTATTGCACGCGGTATTTTCAAAACAGGAAACCCAATAGCGCTTTTTTAGCGTCGTTGGAGGCTTTTCCCTCCAAGGCGTTTTACTTTTTCCTCGTTTTTTCTTCGAATAATTGTTGACAAGTGTCTGAAAAAAAAAACTCCAAATTGTCAATAAACCGGTGAGATAGGCACTTTAACATACAAAAAAATTGAATTTTTGGCATAAAAGGGTGATTTTCGGTTATTGGTTGTGAAATTATATATATGAGAAAAATAAGAAAAAGAAGCGAAAAAAAACATATATTACTACAACAGCAGGCACCCTAACTACAAGTTTTATGATATTCATATTTTTCAATTTTAGGAATAGTCACAAGATTTGACGGCAATCAGATGAGTAGTTAAAGAGATTGGATACTCTTTGAGATCAGAGTCCCCGACCACCCCCTCCCTCCTCCGGTTTTCGAGGTAAAAGAGCAAAACCGCCTTCATCGTCATTCTTCCGCGTCTTCATTGCTTTTGCTTGAACGCATCATATTATTTATAAACTGATATTTACACCGCAGCAAATTGAAGTGATTATGGTTTGTAACAGCTGGTAGCCACTTGACAGAATGAATTTCTAGCAGCTAACACGACATAATTTCTGTTCGTTTCTCTTGACAGCAAACTGTTAAACGGAGACACGTTCCTACACATATTACACAACTACTTACTACAAGACATACTACACAACAAAATGCGGTTTTTTGAATTTGAAACGCTGTAGAAAAAGCAGGTAAGAACAATGTATATTTCACTATATGTTTTATACGTACAGTAATATATACTTTTTCTTAAATAAGAAAACCAGTAACTTTTGCTGGAGATCAGGGATTTCTATCTCAAATTGTTCTTATTTTTTGATATAATGTACATTTAAATCAGTGTTCAAGAATTACATAAAATTCTTAAAATTGGGGCAATTTAGCTCAGCCAGGACCGGCGTTCTGATAAAATTTGGCCTTATCAAATAAAGCGTATTCAAAAAAAATAAGACACCCATTTAAAACAATTTTATTATAGAACATTACTTAACCCTTTCAGCCCAAGTCAGTTTATCAACTTCTAACTTCTCCTTACATAACATAGACAAAATAAGTCATTCTGTAATGGGAAATTGGAATTGACCAAACAAGGCGAACCACTGAAGATGAAAAGCAAAATTCTCCTTAGCTGGGTATATTAAAAGTATGGGCCTTAATAGGGACAATTTAGCAATACAACATTCGCTGTGTTTGGAGCTGAACTGAAGCTTACAATTACTCTATTCTGTGCACGTACAGCTCGTTAGTTCTTCCAATGTAAGCACTGTGCTTTTAATTGAAAAAAAGCCCTTGAAACTGTACACTCTTTTTATTTTATAAGAACGTCGAATTTTTCGACTGAGGCTGAACGTTCTTAAATATTTTCGGGATATCAGCATCAAATGTTCTAAAACATGTCCTTAAAATATCTTACTGATTTTAGACAATCTAAATAATACATGTTCCGTTTGTGGTAAATTTGTGTAGTATGGTAGCTATAGTAACAGCTTTTACTGACTTTCTTGCTAGTTTTTCTCATGAGATATACTGTACCTGTGAGAACGGCGATTTGGTTAATGAAAAAACATGTGTTTTAAAAACTGTTATCTACGAACTTTGGTCAAGAAGCCCACCTAAAAGCAATTTTTTAAGAACACCGTATGAATTATTTGCAATAGGTTATCATCATAAATAAATGTTCTTCACTTTTTCTCAGCCTGAGCATGTTCTTAATCAAAGGATCTTAAACGGAGCCAAACCAATTTTCGGACGCCCCCTAAAACAGCTGCCCTCTAATGTTTTTTCTTCATTTGGAATTAAAAGTTTTAAAGTTTATTCCTTTTTTATATGTCTGGACCAACTTACCCTAATTTTTTTTTAGGTTAATGAACTTATCTAGCCTTACTCAATTTTTCTTCTAGGAGACGATCAAGAATGAGGAAAAACACGGGATACCGAACGGTTCACATACCCGACTTCCCTGGGGTGTCTTGTCCTTGTTCGTAAACATGCAACCTTCGTACAAAGTGCAAAGATTGCAATTTTTTGTAATCAGGTTTAAGGTTATTACTCATTTTGAAATAACCAGACAAATATGAATTGATAATACCTGCTTCTTAGATTAATAAACTGTTAACCAACCCAGTACGGAGTTTCTAGTTGTTTGATATTTTTAAAAGAGCTCTGACAGTTTATCTTGCAAGTAAAAAGCAACACACACAGAAGTAGTTTTAAGGAATTTTGCAGACGTTCCCTTATATGGTAATTTTGCTTTACCTAATATGATGATAACTTTATTTGAAACCATCAATAACAATAAAATTTACTAATATAGTAATAATAATAATAATAATAATGAAAATAATAACTAAATAATAATGCTACTGCTTATTGCCACCTTTTGCAGACTCATCTAAATATAGGTGTAGGTCAGGAAATAAATTACATTTCACACGTTCAGTAACAACAACAACAACAACAAAAACAACAAAAACAAATTTATTTGGTACTCCTTATATTACAATCGTTACAAAATTCTTTCTGCATCAAAATACATTAGGATGACAACAAATTATTATTGGACGGGTACCAGCCATTTTGAAATAACAAAGGCTTATCTAGCTAAATGGCTAGGTCAAACGTAAATTTCTTGAAAACATCAGGTTCAAGGCAGAAAACTTTTTTTGACTATGAAGTTCAGGACATAGTTAGCAGAACATTCAAACGGAAAAAAAAGGGGACATATATAGATTCCTTTTTTCAGTCACAAAATTATTAAATCGGTCTGTCCTACCCGTGGCTACTCTGAACTGGGTGGAGAATATGGTGCAGTGTTTGGTGTTATTTTACCTTGAATTAAGGGGAAGAGCACACTTTCCGGTGTCAATGCTAGTAACAATTTACAACACGCCTGCTCCCGGTGATCCATCATTGTTAGCCAGCAGCTCCGGGTGATTCTCAATCGCGTAGTATGTGTAGTAGAGCCAGGTTTGACAGTCGGCTCTTCCCAATTGACGCTCGCATGTAGTTGTTTAGCCTTCTAAGTGCACTGGCGCTTCTTTCACATTCGCACGATGTTACCGGCAGAGTACAAGCAATCTGCAGAAGTACCCCGATGTTAGGAAACAATTCCAAGTCACACACTTTTTAAAATAGACTGAGCAGAAGATGATGGCCTGTAGCTCCGGTGCTGTGCCCAAGAAATAATTCTTCCACGTCAAAACCGTTGATTCAGACTCGCAGCTTCTTGTTTTTATTTCTATTAAAAACAATGACCAAAGTTTGTGCTTACTTGAAGTGCACTTAATCTATTATCGTTCAGCCTCCACCCCCCCCCGACCGGACGGATGACCGGACCGCCGGGAGTTCGTCCGAATCCCCCCCCTTCCAGCCTACGGGCCTGAGAACCATCGATGGGGGATGTGTAGCCTTGAAGGCGGCCATGGGATAGACTGTGACGACCTCTTTTCTTAGCTCGAAAACTCTTAAATTCTGATGTCTAGGGATCCAAGTTCTTGCCATTAAATCCCTTTGACATTGTTTTACCAATCAACTTCAGGTAAAAAATGCCGTAAACAATTCTCTGCGGAATGGATAATTTGCCTATGTTCGCCGATACAAAAACATGGCTGCCGATCTGCTTTCCATTCATGGTTTGTCGCTCACTGAACCAACAAATGAGCATAGTGTTAGCAAAATAACCCATAAGCAACACCACGGGTGCCCAATTCTGAAAGAGAGACCACATGGCGAGGTATTCGACACAAAAACATAAAACGACACATAAAACTTGGATTTTCCTTAGCATTTGGAAGTACCGGTTGCGGTAATTCAGCTAGCGGACGGGGGGGGGGGAGCTTCGGGCATGCTTCCCGGGAAACTTGTAAAACTTGACTCTCCTGAGCCGGAATTGGCTTAACGGCTAGGTCTCTAGAGTTGCTAAAAAGTGCTCTAAAAATTGAAACGTTTGAAATACTTGACAATTATAATCAGTATTAGTTTGCAGTTGTACATTTTTGGTCGATTCTATTAGAAAGAGTGTACGAATGCCATACCCTAACTGAGAGACCTGCTCTCTAGAGTTTGTCAGACCATCGGATCCAAAGGTTGAGTCAGTTTCGTTATCGAGGTCCGATTCATGCAAATACAATCGACGATTTCCAGACTCAAAAATTAATTATTTCGTGTGTGAACCACCGGACGTTACGTGTTCAACAACGGGACGGTGCGAGCGGCCTGAAATTCAAACACGAAACACTAAAACACCGTGCCGCTGACCAGTCAATTCACAGACTCTGAATTGGGTAAACAATACACCGTGAGGCGCAATATGATGCACAAAGGTCCATTTTTTCTGTGTTTGTTTAACGTTGTTGGCAACAGACGATTTTTTCCCATGGTTATCCGTAGGGTTAATAGTGGCAAAATGTAAAAAAAACATAGATATCCTGCCTCAGGTAAAAAAAACCAGGTTGAGATGAAGTGCTTGTTCATTTCCACAGCCTTTGAAGTGTTTTTCGATTTAACTTCTTGAAAGACCAAGCAAATAAGGCAAAAATTTCTTGTCAAAATAACCTTCAGAACTGCTTCACTATCGTTGTTTACCCCATTCAGATCACGTGACTAATCAGTAGACTTGGTCTATTGGTAAATCTTCTCTGAAGATCTTGGGTTCAACTGAATCACCATGGCCTTGAAAAGTAGTCTCATTTCCTACAGTTATTCAAACATGACATGATTGTCTTTAAGACGTTTCATTTATTGACGTTGTTAGAAAAAATCAACTTTTTAAATGTAGTATATCCTCTTACACGGTAAAGCATCCCCATCTTGGTCTGCTACTTTAATCCACTTGATGCTTGACGTGTCTCTGTATCTTCTGAGTAACGTCTCTGCACCTCTGTACTCTTCAGATCAAGTCCATTGTCAAATTGTCCATCAACGTCATTTTTGTTCACATCGTGTTGCGTGTGGGATACACTTTTTTCGGTTTGGTCTTCAATGTTTGTGTATAGCTTTCTTGTTGTATTGCCTTGTCACTGCATTGTAACGACAAAGTAAACTTATGCTCGAGTTTTCTACCAGAAATTCTGAAAGAACATTCTTTAACATGGTATCTAAAATGGTCATACATTATTCATGATTAAAGATCTACAGTGGGCTTGTACTTGAATTTCCTGGCAGAACGTTCACTGGACCGGAACCGGAAATGGTTTCCATTTAGGGTGAAAGCAAACCCTTGGGACTTGAATGTGAACACGTTGGAAGCTTTGGGTATTGCTGAAAAGAAAGACGACTGGGTTAGTTTGTTAAACCTTTTAGCTGCAGCCAGATTATCAACATCTAACCCATGAATCCACAGTTTTCAAGGTTGGCAAAATTAATGGAGTTGTACAGAGGGGCCCACTGGAGTGAAACTCAATTCATTAACACAATGAAGGTTGGTAATCTTTGAAGTTCTGAATAATAGTACAGAGTGGAATAATGGTACAGGGTGGAATAATGGTACAGGGTGGAATAACGGTACAGGGTGGAATAATGGTACTGGTTGGAATAACGGTACAGGGTGGAATAACGGTACAGGGTGGAATAACGGTACAGGGTGGAATAATGGTACTGGTTGGAATGATGATACAGGGTGGAATAATGGTTCTGGGTGGAAAAATCTGCCAAAGTTTAATAATAGCATAGTACAGAGTTGATAGTCTTAAAAATTCAGTAGTAGTACACATACAGTAGATCAGATTTCAAAAAATGTGCTGCTTGCTTTTTGCTAGAGTTGGTCAGCCATAGCCACACAGGTAGACTCTTTAAACAGTTGAAAAATAACGTCATTTAGTACTTTGTTAAAAAACTATTGCTAATAATGTGGCAGATTGACACAAGAGTGGAAAAAGTCAAAATTAAAACATTACCATACAGTCTTGAAGTAAGTTATATAAAATAAGTATGATTATTGTGATTACAGTAATTCTAGCACTCTTGTTATCCTGTTCTGGTTTACTGTACTATCAAAGGCGCCTTAGAGCCAACTCATTCATGTTTGTTTGTGCGCTTTATCATGGTGTTCTTGAGCATTTGGGGCATACCAACTCTTACTGCGGTGTGTAATGTAGAGCTACAATACTTGTGATGTCATTTCTTGCACTTCATTGAATAACATTGAACAACATGTGCAAACACATTATGAAAAGCCACTGATACTTTAGATGTCTTTTTATGCTTTGCGGTTCTTATATTGAAACATAAACACTCGATACATTCTTAATTCAGTGATACGTGTTGTTTGTGAATTTCAAATGAAATTAAATACATCTATGCTATCAAATAAATAATGGAAATTGCACTAAAGTTTGCACAAATATTTAGTTCTAGTAGTCATTCGAAGTCAACAAGTACTGTATTAGGAAGCCAATCAACTGCTGTGTAGTTTGAATCACGGAAATCACTATATTTACAAACCCACTGTGTGCTTGGACGATAGACGAGCAAACATCTTACACTGGAGTAAAAGACGTACTCTTTGCATTCAGTACGTGAATCAAACTCGAAACACGTACCAGTGTATAGTAAAATGTCTAACTCAACACTGACAGTCGTTTCGCGTGCTATTTCACGTGTGTCGCATGTGAGGTAGTTCGCATCAAGTTTACTTCCATCCACAGTCCACGGGCTACATTCAGTCCACATTGCAATAACTCATTGATTGCGCATGCGCATGAATGAGTTTAAAAAAAAAATGAGAAGTAAAGTACTGTACTTTTGGGTACAACAATGTCTAATTAAATCAAAACTCAAGGAGGGACGCAAATTCCTAATTCAAGAAGATACTCACTTTTTAGTTTATCTTCTTCTGTGATGATTTTGAAAACATTCTTTGTTTCTTGAATGACTATTCCACTAGTTCCAATGTAGGACGGGCATTTGGAGCGACTCACTGCAAATTGGATTGTCGAAAGGCTGAGTTAAATTTAGGGCGTATTCACATAAATGCAGGGGAACAAAGGGTGGTGGGGTAATCTGGCGAAGTGAGGTTACTTGAACGGTAATACAATCTCTCTTCTTATTTTGATCATGCTCACGTGAGAAGTGGGAAACCCCACTGAGCCAGTTGCCCAGTCAGTAAAGCCAAGTAACCTGCTTAGGTAAGGTGAGGTTTTCACAGTGCTTGCTCATGTGAACACTCACAGTGGGATGACCTGCAGGCCTGGGGTGAGGAAATGAAGCCCACGAAATTTGTTAGTAAAAAATTGTTGCTCTCGAAGATGGCTGTCATAATTCTCATAAAGATGAAAACTACTTGAAAAATCGCATTTGCTGCAAGGAGATGTTTTCTATCTGCCATCTTTGTTTGTAAATGTCTTAGCAGCCACGGGATACTAGATTGACACCCCACCCAGTGTCCCAAGGTGCATGTGAATGCTACTATACTCTTTCTTCGCCATGTGTACCCAGAGAAGTCACCTATCTGGGGAGCCCCATTTACACGTGAACAGGCCCTAGCTGTTTTTAAAGTAACATGATTCATACACCTTTTCCATATGTATATGCTCAAAAGCACCTTACATGGTTCATGTTCATTTTTACAATCACACTTCACAATGTTCATTTTTGCTCCCTGCGGACCAAAGCAGATGATAAACCATATGTTATCCATATATTTTATCAACCCCTGAAAAATGGAAAGCTCCCAAGTAAACGTTAGCCGGAAAGAAGGTCGTTGAATATTCAACCCTCGACCAGGCCAGCGATTGAGCCAGGATCCTAAGGGTTAGGGAGCAGAAATGTTACCACTGTGCCAACCTCTCAGCTTCTTTGAGTTCTAAGACTTCAACTCTTTGCTAGTTATGTTAGTGCAAGGGAACCACAAAGTTCCAAAGTAATTATGATAATCAATTGAGGTTCACAATCAAAGTTTAAAATCAAAGAAATGGAAGTGAATAAAGTGACATAGTAAACAAATGAAGTTTTGATTTATACCAAGACCAGACAAGCTATTCTTTAGTACTAAGTACTAATCAAACTAATAACTATTGTAACATGGTATTTTTGTAGAAACTCAGCCAGCTTTGCTGATGAGGATAAAGACAAAGAAACATAATTTGCTAAGCTGAGCTGTATCATACATGTGGAAGATTGAATGCATTGATCAAAGAAATGGCCAATCAAATAATAACAAAGAACTTGCGCAAGTTTTTTTTAAATAGTCAAAAAAAGCTGTTAGTATCCATCCATGGGGGAATATTTTGGGGTAAAAAAGATAGAGATGAAATGTGAAAAAAATCTTAATACCAAGGCAAGAAAATATTTTTCGACTCTAAAAAATACCTATAAGGACCAATTTTAAAAAAAAGGTTGCAGAAAAAACTTGCTTGTTTTGATTTTAAAACCCTGAAACATACCATTTTTAAGTTACTGTAATATTAAAAATAACCTTGGATTTTCTCTGAAAACCCCTAAAAATACCAAATCACCAATTTATATCCCTAAAAATACTACAAACACCCCCATCTTACCAATAGAGGGAGTACTCCTTCTAGGGTATCCATCACAATGACAGCAACACAAAACTGCAAATAATTTGGTTTGATTGTACGTGGTTTTAAACAAAATAGAAAAGATATTTCAAAGATATGATCAAAACGAGTGCAGAAACTGCAACCTTCATGACTTTTTGAGTGTAGCATTTGCTGTACAAAGCTGAAAAGCTTTGTGCAATTAATAAAACAGATTATAGTCTGATGATCGTGTCAAGTGTAAAACTGTACTGTCAGTTACAAAATTTTACCCAGTATTTTAAATGTTTTTCAATTTTTATCTCCATTTGCACAATTTCGTATTTTAAAACAGATTACAAAAATTTCATTGCATATCTTTAAATTTTATTGTTTGTAGCTTTGAACTATAATTTTTCAAAAAAATTCTTAACTTTCACTTGATTTGCAAGATTTGAAAGTATGGTTTGGCACAAAAACCAACCTGTGAGATAACAGCCATGGTAATCTGCTTTCAGCAGCTTTGGCAAGGAATTCTTCAGATTGCTACAAATACACCAATACAGAATTAACATCAGCCATCTACGTCATTTTGTGGGTCAAGAAAACTACAATGGTCTGATTAAACTCTCGATTAAGTTAAATTATTAAGTTAGTCTTACATTAATTCAAATTTAATTATAACTGAAACAATAATGATAATAATTACCATATAAAATTATTCTTTTGATAATATTAAATCATAATGGTAACAAAAAAACACTATATCGATAAAATGAAAATTAACTTTTAAGAATAACAATAATAATATTGTTCACCCTTTGACCCCAAAACACGGCAAATGTTGAAATTCTCCAAACTAGGATTCATGTATTTCATTCTAGGAGCATCTCTTTTCTCAATAAAATCATAACTAATAAAAAACTCCCATGACTTTTACACATAACCTTGGCCATTTTCCCCAAGTACCATAACTTTTCCAGTCCTGAAAAATGGATTTTCAAATTTCACTTTTCATGACCATGTGAACCCTGTTATACAGTACTTAATGGAACTAGTATCTTCCAAGCCCCTCAAAACTTATCCATTTGCTGATTTACCAGCTAAAATAATGAACAGCAGCATGCCCCATTGTCATGCCAAGGAAAGGGAAAGAGGGGAAGAGGGTGGAGATTGTATTATCTTTTTTCAGTAGCATATTGGAATATCATGTTTGCTTACATGCTATCTATTATGTTTGGGATTCAAAAGGTTTTAAACATTCAAGTTATGTACAGTACACAGACTCTTTATAGTACTGCTGAAACCATTTTGTAAATGTATTTGGTATACTTATAGCTCTAAGGGTTTTTCCAACACTTCTATTCAACTGTAAACTGATAAAACTGCTTAGTACCTGACCATTTTAAGTCTATGAAATCAGCTTTCAAAATAGTGCATTCAGTGTTAACAAAATTCAAAACATACACAACGTCGATTTATGACATCTCATGGTTTGAATGGACTCCAAACGTTCTATACTAGCACCTTACAGCAAACTAGTGAGTTTTTTTTGCTCAAACACCAACCATGCAAACCTTGCCATTATCATATGAAATTGACCAGGAAAGTGAGATTGATCATCTGCTTTTCAAATCTTGTGACATCATATAAATCTAATGATCTTAAAAAGTTTTGCAGCTTTGGTGCTAAAATAAGCATTATTTTAGTCTTCATAAATTCAACCTGAAATTTATTTTCAAAACTGGTTTTAAGTCCCTAAGCAGAAGTTATATCGGTCATACTTTAATTTTA
The DNA here is from genome assembly GCA_027575215.2 of Hydrozoanthus sils. Lineage (NCBI taxonomy): Eukaryota > Metazoa > Cnidaria > Anthozoa > Zoantharia > Hydrozoanthidae > Hydrozoanthus > Hydrozoanthus sils. The sequence continues at coordinate 4,213 of JAOBRD020450321.1, read as the reverse complement.
GATTTTTTAAGCTAGTTGAAGATATTTGTTTCAGTAGCATTTTAATAATACGAGCTTAACATTGTATTACAGGAAGTACTGTTATTACTCTCCTAGTTCTTTAATTCTAATTAAATCTGTTCTAAATTTCCCCTGCCTGGATTAGATTACTATTTGTGGGTGGAAAAGATTTTGAATTTATTATTTTGTTGCTAAATAAACAATTGTTGCTGTTAAAAAAAAAATAAAAAACTCACTCATTCGGCCTCAGCTGTAACACATCCTGAATGTAGTCATTCCATAGCTTATGCAAGGGCAGGTATAATTCAAACCTAACCAAGGGAGAGTTGTGTTTTTGTTAAAGTGCCTATGACGTTAAATATTTTGCTACGTCAAAGGAAAGACCTTTCTAAATGAAGAACAGAAGTGAAATTATTTTGTCAAAGTCTGTTATGGTTCTCAAGATAATAACATTGTTTTCAACTGATGACGTCACTTTGTTGGACAGGGAGATTAATTTCAATTTTTTTGAAATCTGCAGCAAATCCTTAACCTTTGGATGAAATTAGTAACTATCTTGAGGTACATCATCAGCTCAAGTTTGGCTTAAACTCACCAAAAGATCATGGATTGGTAGCAGATTTCAAAAAACTGAAAATTTACCAATCTAACAACTGGCATCATCAGTTGAAAACGTTAACCCTTTCAGCCCCAAACATGACAAATGTTGTGTCGGTAAATTCTCCCAACTAGGGCCCATACTTTTTGTACAACCAGCTTGGGAGAATTTTGCTTTTCATATTCAAAATTTCACCTTGTTTGATCAATTTCCATTTTCTCATTACCAAATGACTTATTTTGTATGTGTTATGTAAGGAGAAGTTCAATGTTGATAAACTGGTCTGGGCTGAAAACATTAAACAATCATATCTCGAGAAACATAACAGACTTTGACAAAAATTTTTCACCGATGTTCCTCAATTAGAAAGGTTTACCTGCTGACACTACAAAATATTTCATGGGCACTTTATAAGTAATGGTCCAAGTAAGAACTAAATAAGATTCTCTCACCAGAATGATTAAGTTTTCACACTGAGAATATGTCAATATGTGTACATCATAGCTTTAAAGTAAAATGAAATGAATTATTGCAACAAATACTATTTCTTTTGTGCTATAATAATTTATCAAACTATGGGACTTCGAAACAAAAGCAAAGAAAACCTTTTGTTTCTTAATGCTTTCTCCCATGAAGTTTTTTCTTCAATTTAAAAAACAGAAAAAAATGTTTCAGCTACAAAGGAATGAGCAAGTAGAAAGAAAGAAATTAATTTTGAACTAATGAAGATATGGTTACAGTTAGACAAATAGATCAACAATTTAACTTGTCACAACTAGCATATTTATGCATTCCAAGTACCTGCTTGCACCCTTGTTCTATAACTTTTTATATTTTGTGATTTCCATTACCATTGGTGAAAAAACCCATTGGATAATCATGGCTGACAACTTTTTTCTTTGTTTGAATGCACAAAAACAATTTAAAGTTATTGATTATTTAAGTGTAAAAGGGTCCAGGATTGCCTGATTAACCCCTTAGGGTTGTAAGTCTTGCACCCTTCACTGTGACTGTATTATTACGATTAACTGTAAACTCTTTACTCTTAACTCCCGAATAAACATACATGTACAGTTATTTTTTCTGATCAAATTTTCCACCTTATACTGGCCTTAATTGGGTCTGTATGGTTATTAGTTTTTGGCTGTTTCCATCCTATTTGAACCTTATTTGGGTCTGTCTGACTATTAAAAACCAGTGATATTGTCATTTTCATCCGTCTCGGCAAGTTACTCAAGATCTAAAGATATTGATTTAATTATGTATTTTTTCTGAACAAACATAAAGTTTGTGTTTGGAACATTCTATTTTATACTACTATACACCCAGCTGTACCAAATTATTAACTATTCATTGGTCAATAAATATTGTTTATTGCACTGGAACTGCACTTACTCAATACTCTTCTTATAGCCCCACACACTTTGCAAGCTGTACAAAGAGGGACCTCAACCATTTCCCAGCCCTTCACTTGTTAAATTGTGAGCCAAGATATTTCCACCCTATACTATTATTCAGCCCTACATACTACTATTAGGTTTTTGATATATTGTCCACCCTATGCAACTATTTTCCCCTGTTTGCTTATTCAGGAGTTAAGTGCATGGCCGTAATACAGTGGGACCTTGTTAATACGGTCACCTACGGACAAGAAATTTGAAAAAAGGATGGCCATTTGACTTGTGTACCAAACAAAAAGTGACCATTATAATGAGATGGCTGTAAGGTGGGGTTTCACTGTATGTGGAAAGAATAAACCTGTTGAATTAAATAATTTTAAGAAGAAAAGAAAAATGGCTGAGAGCACTCTGAAGTCCAAGAGCTTGCACAAAACAGTTAAAGTTTCTTCATTTCTTTTATGCCAACAGCAAAACACAGGAACATATTTAGGATAGTCCATTCAACATCCATGTCTCTATTCTTCTTTGCTGCTGTTATTAGTGTCAGCAGTGTTGTAACCAGTTAAAACAAACACCAGGGCACTCTCCCACAGAAAATAACGAGTGTTATTTCTGATATTAATTTTGTGCTCTGAAAAGCCAATACATTGATCACGTGTCAGTTTTCTGAACAAAGCTTAACCTTCCAACTTGTAGCTGTAATTCAAAAGGTAAAGGTATCATGCATTTATACTAATAGCACCTTTCCCATGTGAATATGCTCAAAGGTGTTTTATAATAATCAGTTTACTGCCAGCAGACAGAACGTATATCTGTATATATGTATATGTGTATATATATGCATCGAAACAGCCTATGCAAGCCGGTACTCATTACCGACCCCATAAGAATGGAAAGCCAAGTGAACTTTACTCTTTAGTGGAAAAGTAGGTTACCCAAATATTCAACTCACAACCAGGCCGGGGATAGAACCAGAGATCTGAGAATTGGGAGGCAGAGATCTGCACTGCACCAACCTTTCAGTAAATCATGTGGCTTACTTACTTGCCAGCACATGACTTTATTTACAATAATTTTTTAATAAATCTACTGCAATTCTTACGGTTGAGCCCTGGTAATTCAACTTGGATAACTTGAAATCCCTACTTTATACTCAAACAAAATACAATTAACTTATTTTAAACTCAGAAAACTTATGTGGTCTGGGAACTGGCTTACTTTTGATTTTCAGGACTCAATTTATAAGTCCCTCTCGCTCTCCTTTCTCTTGCTGACATAGTCTTGAGTCTCTTGCTTTTCTTGGACTTTGGCACAGAAAATGTATCAAGCATAAGAGCTTTCTGTCGCAACCTCCTTTCAAGCTCTCCATCTTCCTTTGGTTTGTTCCGACCAACTGCTTTCTTCAGAAATGACGACACAAAGTCTTTGGCTGGCTGATCCAAGGGCTTTAGAAGTAAACAGAAAAATTGAGGTATATTAATATATATTAGATTCAAACTTCTTATTTAAAATTACACAAGTTCAGCCCTGATTTGAATATAAGAACCTGGGTATAAATTCTCTTACGCATACCTTAAGACCAAGTCGTCCGGGATTGTGATCTATGTGTGACGGTAGATCGCTATATACTACGTAAAAGGGTAAAAAAATTAACAAGCAGTTTGCTAAAAATAAGACTCTGTAGATAAATGCAATTCAACTCACAAGCCGACTCCAATTTTGATGTAGAAGCCATTTTAATAGAGTTGAGACGAAAAAGTTTACATCCACTGTTTGGCCGGCATGTTGGAAAAACTGGAACATGAAACCGAGGCTTTCTCGACACAGGTCACCGCTCCAAAACAAATGACAGGGCAAAAAAAAAAAGTTTCTCTTCGAGTCTTTTTTAATTTAGCTATTTGACAACGTATGGTTTTGATAGCCTACGTAGCAAGCGCAAAAGGATGAAAAAGCTATATGAAATAGCCGTGAATCTGGGTGATGTTATTTCGTCGCAGGAGCCCGTAAGGGACGACCGTTTTTCTAAAGCCTGTTTTCTTTTTCATAAGTTTAATCATATACGATTTGAAATTTTTGCCAAACTAAACTTTTTAAAATTTTAACTTCAAAAGCATTAATTTTTTTTTGCCTGAGCCGTACCAACAAGATACGGTCAAAATGGGTTATTGCATACGTCTAAAAGTCCAGAGAAAGAAAAGGGGACTCCGAGATTTTT
>JAOBRD020450217.1:0-10909 GCA_027575215.2 Hydrozoanthus sils | reverse complement strand
TGGGCACATGGGAGGAGTTGACTGTTCTGATCAACTTCACTCATACTACAGTGTTAGCAGGTCATCTCACAAATGGTTTATCCTCGAAGTTGTCCTGGGAAATGCTTTCATTATTGACAAAGAGAAGGTCAACCAATTGGGAAGAAGACCTGTGTTTTAAATTTTTGTTTAACGAAGAAAAGATATGTCGAGCTGATGTAAACATTGTAAAACTGTTTTAGATATTGTTGTTTCATGCCTGTACAGTACACTGGTATGGTTTATTAAAACCATCAATTGAAGGCACAAAGTGAAATGTGTTGTTACTTTTATAGAATTTCATATATCAGTTTATTAGAGAACTGAAGACTGAGCTATTCTATCCTTAAATATACAAAGAAACACAGCTGTGGTGATCAATGCAAGATCATGAATTGGTAAATTTACACAAAAAATCCATTCTGATTGACTGAAGACTGTGAATGCTCTTTGACCAAAACCCAATAATTATTTTGAAGGACCACCCATGGTATTGCCTAAAAATCCGTTCACAGAAGAGGCATAGCACTTATTTTTATACTCTTCATTAAGCTGCTTTTTTTCTCTCTTGGCTCCCGGAAAGGCAATAAACGGCTTTAGTTTTGTTCCGTCTGCCTTTGCTGTCAAACAGAGGGACACTTTGAACTTTTCATGTCCTTCTGTCAGTCTAATTGATTTTTCTCCCACATTGTCAACAGTAGTGCTGGACATCATATCTTGCCAGTCAGCTGTTTTATTGCATGGCAATATTTCACTATGACTGTAGGAATGTTTGTTTTGCTGTCATCATACTTGTAAGATATAGGCAATAATCTTGTCCATAAGTCTGTCCGGATTTTTCTGTGAATCTGCGGTTCTGCGCCTCACGGACAGCCCATTCCTGGCCATAAACTTCTGGGCCCAGCCAATACTTGCAATAAAAGATGGAGAAACCTGCCCTGCCTTGCATTTTTGCCCATGAATAGCTCATGCTTTGTGCTAAATCATTGACCTTGAAAGCCACTGGATCTGCATTTATGTACCCACTCTAAAAGCTCGTCTTCCTAGCCAACATCAAATGGTTTTCTACCTCCCCCTTTAAGACATTTCCTCTTGTTATCCACAGCCTGAAGTTTTGCCTTGGCACTTTGCCATTCACAAATTCTCTTACGGTCTGCATTGAATTTTTTTGCAGCGCTAGAGATGCTTTTCATTTCTTCGGCAAACTTGATAGCTTCTATTTTATATTCAGTCGAGTACAAACTTACTTTTTTGCTGGCATGAGAATGAGATGCATCAGTCTCCATGCTTTCAGAACAAAGGGAAGATGAAAACGTGACTTGTGAGATTTATATCTTTTTAAACATCACTGGCATCAAATACCATACAGTTTACATCATACAGTTTACACATCACATAAATGCAAGAAGGTGCTAGATCCCACAAGTAATTACTGTACAAGAACAATATTCAAAGAGCTTCCGCTACATAACAGGAAACACATGTGGCTTCCACTACAGCCTAGCAAACTGAACAGCTCACTTTTAGTGACAGAGCAGTCAATGTGAATTCAAAGCCATGGCTCGCTCAAGTTTTCATTATATGAAATGGAACTTTGTGTATGAAGTACAATTCACATCAGTTATATGAGGTCATCGTATTTATAAATCTGTGTGGACTCCAACTTTGGGAAAGAAACTTACCTGCCGCGAGGATGATCGCAAGGAAGCCAAACAACATTGGGGCATATTTGGAAGCTAATAACAGCAGCGACCTTGTAGGACATGTGCCAATGGAACTGTTTTACTTTACCTCTACATTTCTGAGGGCTTACAACGATAATGAGGTTTCTGTTAAAGTAACAGGGTCAAGAAGGCTGGAGAACAGACTTGTTGTGCCAGGAACATTCAAAATGCGGACACCAAGCAGGGCTACTGCCACGAAGTTTGAGCAGGAGATTTTGTGGCTGAAAGAACTTTGCACCCACATGGACATTTCAGTTGAAACTTTGAGAAAAATTCCTACATTATCATAAAATTTTCTGACAACTAAACTAGAGATTGTAAGCCATTAAAAAAATAACATAATAATCAATACTAGTACCTCTTGTCTACTATACTATGGTATTTCCTTTTTGGGGGAGGTGCTTATTCGAGGTTGGGCACTTAAAAGCAAGTACTTTCTTGGGATAGGGTGATGTGGTGGGGGTGGGCACTAATTAACTTTTTCTACCTTCAGGGTGAGCGCTTATTCGAGGCGGGCACTTATTCAAAGTTGGACACTTAATCAAACAAAAATGGTAATTTAAAAAACCTTGATTGCTTGAAAACCAAACTAGACTTTCAGCAAAAATTTGTCCTTAATGTTTGGGAAGCGATTACACACTAGTTAAACAGTTTATTGATTGTTTGAAACAAACTTTGAGCCAAGTTAAATTGATTAATTTTATTTTACTTTTTATGAAAGGAAAGCATAAGCAGACGGCGGATGTCAAGCAAACATTATTGACAAAACAACCTGTAGCGTGCGTCAATCAAAAATCTCTCAAGTTGTTGCCCGTTATCATGACTTGCTCCTGCTCTTTGGAAAATCATAAAACAAACGTAGAAGAGCCTTTAGATAATCTGGATCTAAACTCAAAGTATTACTGCATGACAAAAATGATTCCTCAGAAGGCACCCTAGGATACCCCAGGTGACAAAAAATATTTGTTGAAAAAGTAAGAAATGTGTTTGTAGTGGGCGAAGCATTCTCGATTTGATGAAACTAGGCACACACGATTGTCTCGGATAATATTTTAGCAAGCCCGCACTGTGGTGTTGGGTAGTTGCAACCATGAGCCTTTGAGCTTCACCATCTTGCAGCATTCAAAGGTCTTGCATTATATCTACGAGCTCGCATTTTGCTATCTTCAAGAAGCAATTTAATGTGAGTATTTTGCACTTTGAACAGTGATTTTTTTAAATTCAAAGGCATTCAACAGTACTGAATAAATTTGGTTTGTCAGACACAAATCAGCAACGGGGTCGTCAGACTCTATCCAACTGATCGCAAATATTAATGAATCCCAACTCTAACATTTGAAACATTGAAAACTCAGAGTTGCATTAATATTGTCAGAAAGAGATACAAAGTTTGTTATATCAATTTTCTTTGAATATGTCACTATCAAAGATAAACAAGTCGGTGGTTACAATTCGAAGGTAGCACCAGTTTATGAATTATTAATACAATACTATATGATTGTAATAGATTTCAAATTTACAGATAAATATCTCGACTACTTACATGGACGTTAACTTCAATAAAATCCTCGAAACGTTAATTTTCCAACAGTCATATGCATAGTATATATATTCAATACACATCCCATAAACTGGTTATCAAAAACGGGGACAGCTATAGTGACCACTATTTATGGTTTAAACTAATGAAAATATACAAAATAATGAAGGATGGCGCCTAGTTTGGAAATGTTCCTGGCTGCATTGTGGGTAAATATTGAAGTAACGCCTAGAATTTGAGTAATGACTGCGAGTATATACTAAAGTTCTTACTTGTCATTTAGGAGTTTTCAAAGCACATAAAAAGGTTTTTACAACGCGTAGTGTAGTTTAAACAGCAAATAATTAAGTTTCTGCAGCACAATGCTACAGACTCACTTTTATATGACTGTTAGATCAGTAGATTGCGTCTGCACATACCTGTGGCGGGAATTTTTCCGACGCTAAAATCAATCTCTTTTCTGCCAAGTACCTAAATATGTTACACCTGTAACTAAGTCAAAAACCAACAAAAGCTCAATATTCGGTTCTAAGTTTTTTCCGTCGTTTCTTGAGTCCTTTTCCAGCTCATCGTATCGTTAACTCTGTCCTTCAAAGGCATGCAAACTTTCTACCCGCGCCCGCGAGACCGCTGTTCCGTCCTGGTAGGACAACTCAACCTCGTTTCCATGCTCAACCACAGGTAACCAACGCTCCGTCACGATATTAGAACGCCAACCGAATCTCCAATATGTAACAAAATTGTTCATTCTGTATTCTTTTGATGCATAAAACGAGAAACGAAAATTTACTTCCGTTTTATCGTTTTTTGTTTTTTGTGCTAAATGGTGCATAAAACGAAAAACAAAAATCTACTTCCGTTTTATCGGGTTTTTTTTTCTTTTTCTCTGTACGAAAAACGCACTGTTCGATTTATTCGTTGTTTTTTTCCCTGTTTTGAAATAAGGAAAACCAAAATTTTTTTCGGAAGTAGATTTTCGTTTTTTGTTTTATGCATCACCGAGCACAAAAAACGAGAAACGATAAAACGGAAGTAGGTTTTTCCTTTTTTCAGTTTTATGAAATTCATAATAAAAAAATCAAAATGAAAAACAAGGAAATTTTTCTTTTGGGATGTATCAGTATAAATACTAAGATAAAACAAGAACTTTTTTAAATTTAGGCTTTTTTGGGGGATTTTAACGGTGAGTGTTTATGGTGTATCAACAAAACCAGAAAACATAAGGAAAGTTAGCTTTGTTAGTGTTTTTAAGGTGGTCATCCACACGAAACTAAAAAAATCCCAAATCATGCTTTTTCAAGAAGTTCCTATCACATTGCAACTACCTGTCATGAAATAAGACCAACACAACAGTCATTGAGGTTCTTGTTGCCATGGCAACAAATAAACTCTCTTTAGGGTGATAAAAGGTTCTCCCATTATAAAAATAATTAGGTGAGAATTGTTCATTTTTTCTAACTGAAAGAGCATTTTTAAGATATACCACCCCCTCCCCCAAAAGGCCTTTTTCCTCTATATTTCTTTGAGTGGATGACCACCTTAAGCCAATGGAAAATAAAAAAAAATGAATGGCCGTTCTGTGCACGGATCCAGTATAAATAGCTTTTTGTCGATGACGTTATACATTTGCTTTGGTGACCGCGCGCTGTACTAGGTTGACTGGTGCTAACATTTCCATCGAATCAAAATTGTACAGGTTCGGATCACATTGTCAAAATATCTGAATGTTTTGACCTTTTTTCAGCTTACGCCCTTGGTTAACATTATAGTTAAAAAACAGAGTTGGCTTAATAATATAGCTTTCCTTCCACTCAAGATTTGATATGCTCCTGGGTGCACCTTTGTTGAGCACTCTATCTGGATCGTATATGTTGCCATTAGCATTGTGCAAAGCTCACTAGTTTCTAGTTTAAGCACTCTGGCAACATATGAGGATCCCACATTCGTGGGATTTTCGGAGGTGGCTTAATATATAGCTTTCCTTCCACTCAAGATTTTCAGCGCTGCAGTGATGAGGCTCAGAAGGCTGAAACAGTACTGTCTGCAGTTAGTTAGTAATGAATTTTAATTTAAAACACATACAGTATTAAAAACCCGTTCCTCACTATATCCCAGAGCTCAGCCTCTTTATGCGATCGATGTCAAACTTTACGACATTATGGGCGGAGCGATTCCTGTCACTAACCACAAGAACACAGGATGATACCAGACAGGAATCGCTCCGCTGTCGAAGTCTTACTATACGTACTAGTTCGAATTCACAAATTGTAACAGATTGTTGCGGGTTAAAGTTTTTCCTCAAATTAAGTTTGGATACTTTGAGTATTTTGTCTATTCTCCAAAATAGAGTTCAATCCTTGCACAAACTATAAATATACCCGTTGCTGCTCGCTCGGTTGAAACTAAAAATACACAACAGCTACTGTTGACAGCCCCCCTTGAGTTACGCTCCATTTAAAGCTCACCATCTCCCAAATCCTTCAACTCATTTTTTTAACAAGAACGTCTTATTTTTCGGCCAACGCTGAATTTAAGTTTTCCAGTCTCAAATATTAGTTGTTAGAATGTTCATAAACATATAATTGTATATTTGGCCGACATGCAGTTGTTATTTTCCGGAACCAACCAGAAGCACAAATAGCTACAAATATATTTTTTTTATAGAATTGGCCGTTAACATGGCCGATAGAAAAGACTTGTAAATAATAAACAAATATGAAAATAGAAAGAAATATAATAACAAACATAAATGATTCTAAAAATAAACTTGTACATGCATCCCCAATAGCTGCACTATTTTTTATTAAACAAACTTAACAAGAACTTGTGGCTAAAATCGCTCTTAAAATAAAGAACAAAACAAAAACATTAGGCTTAATTCTTTTTTATAAAAAATAAAAAGGAATAACTAAAATAAAAAAAGGAACACACACAAAGACAGTGAAGCATCATAACTATCAGACCGCGACGACCGCGTAATGCTAACAATCCCTTTTTTCACTTTTCAGGCACCCTACGGGTTACAATACACTTAGTATCGCGACATATGAAGTGGGTTGAACCCAATCGGAGAACATAGAAATTTTAACGACCTTTAAGAACAAAAAAAGAACATTTTGAGCCTGAAATGGCCAAAACAATAAAAAACATTGATACGAAAAGCAGTTTCATCTTTTTGTTATTATAAAAATTGTGATGAATTTTTTACGAAATCAACGGTGACGACTTGTTTACGTGACTAGACTGCAAAACAATCCCTTCTTTCGACAGGCAAGCTCGCCCTTGCCCCTCGCCCCATTCCTTTTTGCTCCCCGCCTGCGCGTCCATTTCCTCTTCCCAGTCTCCAATTTGACGAACGCGCTTGGATTTTCGATCTCAAAGAAGGAACTGTTTTGCAGTCTATAATCTATCAAAATGGCGTCGGAGCGGTTTCTGTCTTTAGCCGCAAGTTCTTCAAACCTTCTGCTCTCACGATCTATAATTTCTTTTTGAAGTCCCTATGGAATAGAATATGTTGGTATAGAGTTTGCCAATCAAAATGGGGCAAGAACAAAGCAATAATCGTCCAGGAGTAGAAAATAGCACTCCATACACAACATTTTCAGTAAACAAGTCGAACAACAGCAGAGAGAGAGCTAAGCTTGAAGATATCGTGGTTGTAAATGATGGGGGTAGTCGAGGAGTGATATCAAAACACGAGGACCCGGACCTGAAAATACTGAATGAGCTGCCATTCTTTTACCCACTGCTTCGGGGCTCTGTGACGACACCAGTGTCCCGCGAAATGGACATGTTTGACAGAATGGATCCCAAACCTGCATTGAAGATGTGTCTGAGATACGAAGACCATTTGAGACAATGCGCCGAAGCAGTTTCGTTTGACCAAGACATGTTATCCTCCAGGGTACGGGAAATGGAACGGTACTGCTCGTCAGTCCTGCGAAAGGTTATTATGCGACACAGAGACTTGACAAACGTCATGAATCATGTGAAAAAAATCGAGGAAATGAGTCAAACTGTAAAGAGAATTGACGTGAACTGCAAACGGTTGATTCCTATGATGGAGAGACTCAACAGTATTTTGCCAGATGAAGAGAGATTGGAGCATTTTTCATTGCAACCTTACACAGTACAATGACAAGAGTTTGTCACTTAATTTACAAACTACAAAAACACTACAAGTAGTAAAGGTAATTTACTATTAGTAGAGTATGAGTGATGCTATAGTAAATAAAGTGGTTGTACTAAGTTCATACATGTAAGGAGACGTCGACAAATCAAAAAAATTTGCTTAATGTCCATTGGACGTTAAGGTGGGAGGAGTTTTTTTTCCTAGAAAACATTGTTCCACTTTTAACACGCACGTTAACAAATCGTAAAACTATTGTTATCTATTGACTAAAGTCACAGAATAGAGCAGTTCAATTTTTCATATAACTTTACAAAACTGTATCTCAAAAACTTAGCAAACAGGAACGACATTAGTTTATAATTATTACATCAGCATGCGACCATGTTATATGCTAAGTAAGTGATTTAACAGCAAATGTATGGAGTGAATGTTAAGAGGGAAGGGGGGAGCGGGTTACAGTTTAACATCCAATGGACTTTAGCAAAATTTTTTTGGTTTTTTCGACGCCCCCTAATGCGACAAGCGGCTTGTCTGATTATCCATGCTGTAAGAAAAACAAATTTCCAATAGTGTTTTTTTCTTCAAAGGTATCCTCAACTGTACATTGTTCCTGTTCTCAGATAGTCTGCATAGAAACCGAGCAGCAATCAAGACTTGAATGGGCAAGCAAAACAGTCTTTCTTTTTGCGGCCCACTCCCTCTCCCCTAATAAACAGCTGCTACACAGGCTAGGTCTTAAATAAAACCTCTATGCCCATATCAGCAACACAAAATTGATACTTCTGTGCATATTATTAATGCAAAGAAATATATTTTGACCTTTTTCACAGTTTTAGTGCCCAGGTCCTGCGTTTTGAAATGTGACGTGTTATGGTAACAGTGCCAGTCTCCACTCTCTATAAGTACAGTAGCAATGAGCGAGAGGGGGTCTGGCACTGCAACCATAACATGTCACATTTTAAAATGGTAGCACCTGGGATTTTCAAACTGTGGAAAAGATAAAAACAAATTGTGTGGCATTAATAATGCACACAGAATTATGAATTTAATATGCTGATCAATATAGACATAGAGAACTTTAACAAAAGTTTTATTTCGGACAAAGAATGCTGCACAGCGGAGAATACCTTTCAGTTTATCAAATCAGCTCGGTTAATGTCATCATTAACAAGAGCCTGTTAATCACACACTACTTTTGCAACATATGTCATAATTTACTGAAACATTTATTTTTATGAAAATACTTTCTTGCAGCTGACCATAAAAATTTAAAAGATACAATTCAAACAATTACCTTGGCTTGATAATAGTTTTTTGTTGGCAACTCAGTGGCCAAGCAACTACCACAAGTGACTTGTAGTCCTAGGGTCACATGTTTAAGCCCTGGTCAGAATGTATGGCCAAGCAGTTACTGTGTTCTACTTGTAATGCTGGGGTCCCATGTTGAAGCCCAGCAAGGCCTCCGTGAGCAAGACACTTTACCTGACTTGTTCCAGTCGACTCAGCTGTATAAATGAGTACCAGTTCTGCTGGGAGCTAACCAGCGATGGATTAGTGCCCTGTTCAGGGGGAGTCAAAGACTCTCATCTGCTTAACAATATGAAAACTGTATACAATAATTGTTTCTTTATTATGATTAAAGACTTTTAACTTAGGAAAAAGAACAAATAGTATGACAATTAACAAAATTTCACTAAGTTTGTTGTTTTGAAAAACAGTCGGTATTTTTTTCAAAAATGGATGGGAACTTTTTGTAAACTAACTTACCTTCATAAGTATCAATGTTTTATGTAACTTTTCTCTATAAACTTATATTATGTTTATGTTTTAGCTAGTTTCTCCTCAATGACACATGTACACCGTATTTTGCCATGTATAAGTCGACCCCCCATTTTGCAGCCAAAAAAAGTGTCAGTTTTAGAGTTCCCGTGTAATAAGTTGATCTCAATATTTTGCAAGGCAAAAATATTAAAAAATCTAAGTTTGTAACAAAAATTTGAGAAAGAAATACAAAAAAACAACACACAAATTACACAGTGAGCGAAGTACCTAATTATTAGTCATTTCATTTTTTACGATAATCCATTGTTTGTACACAGTATACTTGTAAAGATCACAGAATTCCTTCTTGCTTCAAGTTCTTATCATCTAAATACTAGTTTTAAACGTTTTTTAGAGTTTTAAGGGGTGTTGAAAAAATTTCGTGTTTTGATCTGTGTATAAGACAAGTGTGATTTTTAGACCTGAATTTTTGGTGTTAAAAGGTCAACTTATACACAGCAAAGTACAGTAAGCTAGTTGGTACCACTGGTAAAGAAAATGCTGTTAAGCTGTAAACCTGGGCCGAGTTGTTCAAAAGACAATTAGCCCTAATCCATGGTTAATTACCACGACAACCAATAGGTTTTGTTAAGAGTTAATCCTGGTTTAAAGTTAATCAGCTTTCAAACAACCAGTCCCAGTTGTTAACAAGAGTGTGTTCGACACAGAAATAAGGTGCTCATTTTTTCTACAAGTTTGAACTCGACATCGGAATTTCTTTCTCAATTTCAAACTCTCCAAGTTATGGTTGGCTCTTTAATTTCTGCAATATCTTTAATGTCTAGTTCTTGGTTGTAAGATTAGCAAGCTTTTTCAAATCAGATATCAGCCCTTTCTGCAAAGAGCTCTAATGCATATTTTTTCAACTGGCTGAAATATGAGAAAAGCACATGGCAGCAATAAAATTGTTATTTATTACATTGCAAGTTTAAGGCAAATAACTAAATCCTGCATGCTGATTGGCTTAAAATCAGACCAATAACTTCCCATACAGGACTGAGTAGTTATTGGACCGATTTCTCGATAACGCTAGTGCTCAGAGATAGTAATTTGTTCTGTTTTACTGATCTAAAACTGAAGCCATGTAGTAAATATCTTAATAACCTCAATTGCTTGGTCTGTCTGGGAAAATATTTGCCCTTGGTCTTTCACACAGACCTTGCTATGCTTGGGCTGTACTGTGTGTGAAAGACCCTGGGCAAATATTTCCCCGGACAGACCACGCCCTCGCGGGGGCCCAGGGGCAGCGAGGCTGGAATACAAACAGAACCCACAGATTGAAACCACATCACAATTGAGTTGCTGTGAGAATATGCTGCTTTTTGCTTCGCTTGACAGCATTGACAGATTTTCTTTTATTACCATTATTTTTATTATTAAAAGCGTTATGTATTTGAAATATGTAAAAACATTTTTCAGTTTTTAAGACACTGAGTGATAAATCCTAAAAGTGCAAACAGAGCTGATTGAATATTAGGTATAAATATAATAAAAATAATTATATGCAGTTTTATCTATGTAAAAATCAGAATGTTGTTAAATTGATATTGTAAAGGCTTGTCAATGACGATCAAAACCGAATGAAGTGTTAAGACGAGTCACAACATGCCAGTGTTCTTTATTAGGGACTATTTTACGGACATATCGAAACGAATATCGCAAATATGAACAACT
>JAOBRD020450115.1:7306-18223 GCA_027575215.2 Hydrozoanthus sils | reverse complement strand
ATAAGATACCAGTGCAAATATATATTTAAAAGAACGTGCTCTGAAACTTACGACATTTTAAAGTGTTCTTTGCAGTCGTTACAGTTGAGTAGCTGTGGACGAGACTGAGAGCATCGCACGTCAAAAAGACGCAAATGATTTCACTGGCTTTACCAAATTTCTGTTACTTTAGCTCTTAGTTTCGAAATTTCAAATCAATAAGCCGTTAAAATGCTTGACTGATCAACAATTTGATGGGTTTGGTTGTTCGACGTCTCATTCGCCGTCATGGAAGAGTCGACAACAGCACGAAATAATATTCGAGAAAAGTTCGTCGCTTCAGGAAATCCAGAGGGACGTGAACACTTTCTGGTTTTTACAGCATAGTGTTTTTTGCGCAAGCGCAATAAGCACAAAAATGACAAGCAATAACTTAAAACGTTATTTTGTAGTTATGTTTCTGAGCCTGTTTTCGGATTTATTCGAAAGAGTTATTAATTCGAACTGGCTACTTTAGCACGTAATATGAGCTAAGGACGTTTATCTAGGCATGAATGGCTCTGCTACTTGGTTCCAACACGATAGCTGGGGTTAAAAAGCGATTAGTTAAAATCATTAGTAAAACAAGGTTGCAACCCACTCCTCCCCAGAGGGAAGACATTCTATCAACTGTTACCCACAATGCCGTCGTCAATTCCTTCCGGCTGAAATGTTTTGGCGGCCATCATGAGGGCAATTCCAACTTGGGTCGATAAAGTACATGATAAAGACAAAGTCGAGCAATGGTGAGAAAAGGGTCTCGTCCATTTTGTTTTGTGTTATTTGGAAAAATTAATAATTTCAGTTGCTTTAATGACACAGCATATATGACCTTGCGTTCCGACCGGATGGAACTCAACTGATCGTTGCCGCTGGAAACCGAGTATTGGTTAGTGTCGCAAAGTCTTAAGTCCTGCTGTAATTTTTGCTTTTTGAAGGAAAGAAATTTGAAGTAAACAATTAAATCATTTTTAGGTGTATGATACCAATGATGGGACACTTATTCAGCCGTTGAAAGGACACAAAGATACAGTTTTTTGTGTAGCTTATGCAAGAGATGGTGGGTACTAATATCTCTCTTCGGTGTATGTTGTGACACTTCGTTGGAAATCAACATATTTTTTGTAATGCATTTTGTAGCTTCACAAAAGTCAGTCATCATGCTTATGTAATAATAAGCAAATTTTTAAAATGCTACACTGTAAAATTAAAGTCGTAAACATTTTATCTAGACACTTTGATGCCCGATTCGTGTTAAGGCAGACATTTGTAAACGATGAAGTTGCTATGCTACCTGTAAAGCAGTGCCTTGACTATATTGAAACGGAGCTAGTATGTTGTGTATGATTTAAAAACTGAAAAGGTTAGAATGAATGGGTTTTGCCAAAAAGTGTTTTGTAATAACATGATTATTAAGTTAAAACTTTGAACTCTTGGAATTTTTTAAACTTGGAAATTTGGAAAACATATGACAAATTTATCCAAAAAAATGTAAGCATGAAATTTCTATGAATCCTATATTTTAACATTCAAGACTGTAAAAGTATTAATTCATTGTGAGTTCTACAATGTTCAAGGGTTTCAGTATTTTTAAATTGAAAGTTGTACTTATGGTTGAGTATTATGCGAATACAATGTATATACGGTAGCTTAGTTAAACTGTGGGATATACAAGGATGATCGAGAAGCATTCTCTCCTACTCAGGTTTTAAAAATTTTCAAGTCTAAGATGAATCTGCACTTTTTGATAGCCAGTTTCATAGAAGAGACGAGTCTTAGAATCAACATACTCAAGAACCTTTGGCACAGAATTTTACTTTAATAGGGTACCCCCCTCTCCCATTCCCTGGCTTCCCAGGCGATGCATAAGGCTCCATAATTTGTTCTTGTTCATAGCTAGTAAATTATACATGTGTAAACAGCAGGCAAACTTTTTTTAGCTTTGTTTCCTTAATGTGACAAATATTATAGTTAGTGCAGAATTACTTCACACACATGTACAAGATGAGTGTAAAAAGAAAAATTTTTTTTTTACTCACATAGATCTATAATATTTCTAAATCTTGTGTTTACTTACTGATCAATAGGTTTGCAAAATAGATGATGATAGTAATCATAAAAAGTTTATAGTTGTATGGTGGCCTGAGACAACACAGATATATTCTACTCGCAGACTGTGCAACACTCCTAAATTTAATTTTTTGTTTTAATCCCACTATTACTAGTTGATAAATACTTCTAGAATAAGTTTCCCTTATGTAGTTTGAGATAATTTAACTAAAAAGCTTTTGAAAAATGCCTCCAGCTATTCAATCTTTGTCAGTGCTGTAGCTATTTTTCTCTTGTTGTTTGTAATAATTTTTCTTCTTAACTGTAAGTATATTTATAGTTGTTCTTTTGCTTTTTGTGTAGTTTAATTATACTTATATTTAGTTTGTCAGAGTAGCTGAAAGCCAGGGAAGGTTACTTTATCCAGGATGGTTAAATGTTACTTCCTCAAAATTTGTACAGCTTACTGTTTTTCTTGAACTTATATTGTAGTACTTAATTTTATTTAGATTCAAGACTAGACTCCACAGTAAACCGTTTATCATACTGGGTTTCTATTAAGTCAAGTTATAGCAAGTCAGTCAAGTTTGATTGTAGTTTTAAATATTAAGAAACTCATTTTAGCACATACTTGTAATTCACAAACATTACAAAAAACATATTTTTGTTTTTTTTTGCTTGAAGAAATAGAGTAAATAGGTCAGGATGATATATTAGTTGTACATCATTGTATGTTTCATTAGGTTTGCAAGTTGTTTTTTATTATTGCTTGTATATAAGTAGTGGGTAGAAAGACGAGGAAGTCTTCCAGTGTTTATACTCAGGGTTCTTCGAGATTGAAGGGGCTAGTGCAAGAATGATGTACTCTGAAGTCCTTAATAATAGCATATGTACTAGCTATTATTTATTTTTTACTAAATTTCTACTCTATATGGGCCTTATTTAGGACTTTACTATTATTAATTCCTGGGTTTCGGAAGCAAAGCGTCTCCACTGCAGGTTCTCAGACAATCAAATTGATGTTCTTCTTCAGGGACACAATGCTCAGTGTTTTCACTCATCAATCCCCCTTTTTGACAAGAAGCAGCACCCATCTCCAAGAAAAAAGTTATTTTACACTATTTTTATTAATATTACGGTTTAGTTTTCAAACTTGTATTTGAAATTTTTTCACCCTATACTACTATTCCATTCTATATTATTATTAACTTTGAAAGATTTTTCCACCCTGTACCACTATTCTGCTCTATACTATTATTAGGGACTTCAGAGTAAGTGACTTTATATGAAACTCTTAATTCTCCCAGCAGTTATAAAGAGATAACAGAGATTGTGTAAGGAGAGTTGACATCTTCATCAAAAGTCACTTACATTGTTTCTGTACTAGACCCTTCAACTACTATTTACTGATACAGTGTACCCTTCTTAAATGCCTTAATGTCCCTGTCCATAATTTATAGCTACATAAAATGTGACCAGTGAAAGAAGGCCCCACAATTGTTCAACCCCTAATCATGACAAGGCCGGGGATCAAACTTAGCTTGCATGCTTGGTAACCACAGTTCTTACTGAGTAAGCCAAAGGCCCACATGCAGTATCCTCTAGTGTGGGGTGGGGTGGCAAACCTTCCAACTGTAGCCCAGCTAGTGACTTGGGAAAACTAACTGATATACTTACCATACTTGATAAACTGTCACTCCCTTTTAAAAGTACAGATAACAAAGAGGACTTTGGTACTGTAGATGATTAACTTGCTGGGCCATTAAGGACTGCCCTGTCTAGATAGTTCTTGAAATTGGTTCAGGATGAACCATGCAGTCAGAGTTTTTCCATAGTGGAAAATTAATTAAAAGTTGGCATGAGAATTTCACAACTGAGAATTTGGTAAATGAGACCAAGACAGTATTTACTGTTGTATGATTAGGTAAGAGGTTTGCATCTGGAGGGGCAGACAAGAGTGTCATAATCTGGACATCCAAGCTAGAGGGAATTCTGAAGTATACGTAAGTAATAAATTGAAAGAAATTATTCATTAGGATGAGGATACTAAGTGAAATTACTGTTCAATGGTCTTAAATGTGAATTGTTGAGGACTGCAACAATTTGACTGCTTACTGCTAGTTTTCTTCTGGCAATGTGTAGACTGATCTTGTTTGCTTAAATAGGCATCTGATTGCGACATTCTAAAATGCATGCAGTGTCTTCAAAGGGTCTTTCATCTGTTTAGTATTTGCGCATGGTTGAAAGCCAAGCTTTGAGTATCTCAGTTAATGCTATTGTCCCTGTTATTGTTGTTTGGATGGAGCAGAATCTGAATGGCTTCTTTGACTTGTCGAGTGCACTAGTATGGTTTCCAGTCTACACACTTGATATTGCTCCAACTAGGGTAGTGGTCAAATTTGTGTACATGTTTGGCTGCTGCTGAATTTTGAGCCTTGCCTAGATTGATGTCATGTTTAAGATCTTTCATTCTTTTACCAATTTAAACTTTATCAGTCTTCACTGGGGATCCCCTACACAAAGTTCTCCATCCTGCTGGCCATTGGGGACTGGGTCCTTAGGCCAAACTAACTGAAGCATGGAGATGCTCAGATGAAGGGTTGACGCACAAAACATCAGCTTTTCCTATCATATCACGGCAACGATAATTTATTTCACATAACATTACTAGTTTATATTACTCGTCGACCAATTCAATAGTTTTTTTAAAAAAATTATATACCTAAAATAACTTAAGCAAAGCTGATTTTCCCTTAGATTTGCTTCATATACATTTCCTTGGCAATTGGAGTTACTGGATTCAGCTGTATTTTGTTTTGGTACTAAATAATTGTTTCATGAGTAACAATGTTTTAACTTGTTTGTTATTATTGATTAATATCTGTAAACTGTTAACTGTGAAGCAGTTAATGCAATGTAGCATTGGAATCTCATTTCAACTGATCTTTTTGTCTTTAGTCACAATGACTCAATTCAGTGCCTTGCATATAATCCACTGAGCCACCAGCTAGCAAGTTGTACTGCGAATGACTTTGGTAAGTGTTCAGAACAATACAAATAATTGTACTTGTAAAATACTCTTCTGTTGGTGTGGCTAAGAGTCTCACACCTTTAACACCATTTTGTTGATATACTAAATAAAAAATCCAGGTCTAAGCTAAGAGTACTTTTGTCTTCTCTTTACTTTATTTTTTTTTCTGCCGTCAGTCAAATGCCCGTTTACACCAGACCAGTACCTTAACCATGGTTGAAATGCAGTTAATTAAACAATGCGTAACTAAACTGGGTTTAAACCATGAGCTTGGGTTAGTTGATGTGAATGGGGCATTAAATTTCTTTGAAGAGTATCTGTAATTCTGTACTGTGTTTTTATACAAGTCATTCTAATTGTTACTGTCTTGGTAACTCAAACATAGTAAAAACTAATAATACTGTAAATGAACATTTTTACAGGTTTGTGGTCTCCAGAACAAAAATCTGTGGCAAAGCACAAAGTCTCTTCAAAGATAACATGTTGTAGGTAAGTTGACTTTATGAAATAAGTCCCGATCTTGATGTTAGTATTTTTCAGTTGTGTAAAAAATGAACAGCATACAAGACAATTGTTATTTAATATTGAATAAGAAATAATGAAAGAGTGTACAGGTACATAAAAACATAACACTATAAAATGTATACTGTAAGTAAAACAATCTCTGGATTAAAATTGCAAAAACTGAGCTTTCAGCTATCTTACTAAGTACTGCAGCCTTTCTCAACCAAAAGCTCCTGCTTATTCAGAAATTGTTTATACTGTATAATTATATATTTTGTGGTAAATAAAAACTTGAAATTAAGACCTTTCAAAATTTATGTTCCAAAATTCAATGCTGTTGTGTGTTTGGAGAAATGCTCTTGCAATTCATTTTCAAATTTTGAAATAATAAACTATTAAAGGTGAAGTGTTAATTAGATATTATCATGTTAACTTTACTTAGTGATTTCCTAGGTAATGTTTTGAGGCAAGTACCATGGCTTGGTTTGAAAAAAAAAATGAAAGGCCCTAAGCTAGGTTTACAAAAATAATTTCCTTTTTTAAAAAAGTGGAACATTTCTAAATACTGATTGAAGTTCTCATGGGTTGATGGATGTTGCAACAGACAAAAAATTAATACTCCATGAGTACAGTACATTTTATTAGTCATACTGCATGAACACTATCAGAACTTTGGCTACTGAAAATGTGCACAGAACTAGATTAAGTACTGTACATTAAGGGCCTTTGAATTTAGAAACTTTACTTTCAATCAGGTGTTCTTTGACTGAGTTCATTTCTGACATGATTGTTACAAAATTTTGGTGAGAACAAGTTTCTTTGTTGGTGTGAAATATTTTGCTTTTATTCCTAAAATGAATTTATTCAATCTGTAGCTGGACAAATGATGGACAATATCTTGCACTGGGACTTTTTAATGGTTTTGTCAGTATCAGGAACAAGGTACAGGATGGTTGATTATGAAAACTTACTTATCATAATTTTAGTATCTTATAACTTACATAATTTATATATCACTTGTATCAAGTTTCACCACAGTTTACCTAATTATGCTATAAACTATAATATGATTCACTTATCACTTATTAATTTCAAGCCCTGTTTTAGTTTTTAAGACTTTTAGAAAAACCTTTAGATCTCTAAATGCCAAATCACAGCATGCAAAACTACCATAGCAATATGATACTAGATTATATATTGTTTGTGAGTGATCTCTGCTTAGTTGCACATACTTGTATTGTGTTATAATTGATTTATAACCTGAACCCCACATAAATGATGATAAGAGGGGTAGGGGAGGGGGGGGGGGAGGCGGACCCAAAGGTTTTTTGGGGTCTGATGTTTGTCTAAAGGGATTTTGTTGGGTATTGTATTTTTCTTCACCTCAAATCAACATTAAGGGATATTTTTAGGTTCATAGATTCTGAAGTTGGGATTTTTTGGGGATAAAAATTAATATGAGCCTGTCAGATCCTCCCCCCAGTCATTAATATAACAATAAAGTATGTGAGTGGGCTGGGGGATTGTACATCATTGGTAAACAGTGCTCCTTATTTTGGGTTTGCTGCTATTCTTACAGAGGTATGATAAAGAGGAGGATGTTTAGTTCGTAATTATTTCTAATTGATGTGTTTGCTTATTAAACAGTCTGGAGAAGAGAAGGTTAGAATTGAAAGAATAGGGAGTGCACCTGTGTGGACAATGAGCTGGAATCCTTCCAAGTAAGGCTTTCACAAATGATCATAATTTTCACAGATGAAGTGAAACCTTGTAATGTAGGAAAACAGCTTGTGGAGTTTGAATCTTGACAGATCTTTGTGAAATTTATGTAACTATAAAGGAGAAGCATGAAAACAATTTTCGGTAATAATACTGTACTTCAATGGGGTTCAAACATGTGACCTGTGCAATGTCAAGTTCTCTGTTGAGAGCAGTTATTCTATGAAAAACTTTATTCAAACCTAACACAATGTTCTACATATAGAGGTTATTACATTGGTGCCTTGGGATACAAGTTTTATGTTTGGATGCTGAAAGTATCTCGTGAGTGAGCAAAGCAAACATGTAGTTTGTGAGCAGGAAACTCCCCTGTAATTGGCTAACTAAATCATGCTTTATTGGCAACACCAATATCCTCGCATGTGAAAGTTTTGGTAAGACAATGAATCTGCAGTAAAAGCAATTATTGGGGTTCAAACTTGATTTCTGGTTTGATACAAAGAGCATGCACAGTACAGTAAGTACTTTTTACCTTACAACAGGCCTTTGACCAGTGGGTCTTACTCATATGTACATCAAGAAATATAAATGTTTTTGTTAACATATTGGTATATAACCGCAGTATAGAATTGAGAATTAGAGGAAGGGTATATGAAGCTTGCATGAGATCTACTCTTCTGTATGGATCAGAGACCTGGGCATTGACAAGTAGACTGATAGATGTTTTGCGCATGTGTGATCTCAGGATGCTGAGATACATGGCAGGAGTGAGGTGGAAGGATGGAAGGTCTAACATTGAGGTAACCAAGATGTGTGGAGTTGAAGACCTTTCTGTTAAGTTGAGGTAGAGAAGACTGAGATGGTTTGGACATGTGAAAAGGACAGAAGAGGGCGTGTTGGATGAAGTGAGGAAGGTGAGAGTTCAGGGACGACAGCCACCAGGAAGGCCTAAGAAAAAGTGGAGAGATTCTGTGAGGGAGGATATGAAATTAACTGGAGTCAAGGAGCATGTGGCCCTGGATTGACGGGCGTGGAGAGTGGTCGTCACCCGTCCAACCCTATCCTAGATGGGAAAATACAAATGTTAAACGAAAATGATGATGATGATGAATGTATATAACCAGAATACTTATTTTAATGTTAACATGTGGGCTGATAATTAATTTGCATGTGGAGGGGGCTTACAACTAAGTAGGCTCATGTTGTGGTATGACTATCAATATTTTGGATTAAATGTGTACTTATAAATTGCTCCCATTATTTTGTCCTTTTTTAAGGGAAGAACCATACGACATTCTTGCAGTTGGGGACTGGGGACAAAGACTGACTTTCTATCAATTGAGTGGAAAACAGGTAGAGTGCAACCACTTGCCAAACCATACATCATAATGAGAGAATAACTATTATTGTTAAGTATTGAATTTAAAACTGTTAAGTACTGACCTTGATAAGAAGCCATTAATTATTTTGGTAAACATTTTAAGTAGTATGTGGTGGAAATATAAAAGATACTGATCAAGTGAATGTTTCAACCTGTTAAGTCCTTTAATGTTAGGTTACAAAATATTTCTCAAGCAAATGACTACAGTCCAAAAAAACTTTGGTGTAATCTTCTAAATATTTCTCTTTAGCGAGTTACATAAAATATTTACAAATCAAACTGTTTCAGTCTGTAGAAACACATACACATCACATTAGCTCCATTACACTGTTTAGGAGCAACATATTCTGTACCAACATAACAAATAGTGCAGCAGCATTTGATATACTGTCAGCGCTCTAACAACCCCCCAGTCTCTAATAAGCCCCCTGTCTAAAGCTTCAAATTTTAAAATTAATAAGTCCCCCTCCCTCTCTCATAAGCCTCCCCCCCTCCCAACCTAAAGTTGATGGAGCTAAAAGATAAGGTGCCCTTATAAAAAATACATTTTGTCAATGGTTATATCTGTTTAATAAGGTTTTGAAAAGTGCTGGTTATAACACCAGAGAAAAACAGAAGCACTAGCTAATTGCTATTAAATGTGGTAACCTGACTTCATGTTATGTTTAGAACTGTCTTTGGCTATTGACAATTCTTATAAAAGTCCCCCCCTTCTTCCTCTTTAATAACCCCCCTCTCCTCTCTAATAAGCTTGGGGCCCATCTGGAAGTTTCAAAAATAATTTAAGAATGATAAGTAAGCTACAGACAAGGTGCTTTATAAGATATTTGTTAATAATTTCAGGTGAAAATTGTTGTATTACAGTACCGCTCGAAAGTATTGACCCATAGGGACTTGGTCAAACTGTGTCCACCGCCATTTTGTTTACTGCAGTATGACTGCGGTTGACCGAAAACCACAACTGCGGTTAGGACAAAAGCGGCCGAAGACCGTGGTCAAAATCACCGCAGTTACAAACAGTAGTAACTAATTTGTATTGTTGTCGCTTTGTTCAACTCCGTATCAGTGATAATCTCTGAGGTGTTAACCGAATAATAGGCTTTGGTTGAGTCTAAAGACGAAACAGTTCCACAACATACAACACACATTAGTGGTAAAAGTAATGCAACTATAGTTATTCTGTTTTAAAACCTGTGTTCATAATCATAGAAACAGGAAATAAGTACAAGAGTGTTCATTCTTGTCGCTTTTTCTGGATTCCTATACGTTTGTAGCAGAAAAAATTACATCATATAGTTCTAACAGTCGATTTATATAATTATATACTTCCAATTACATACATTAACTTTGTGTCGATCGATATTGTCTCACTTTTCTGGCATCATACATTTGTAGCAAAGGTAGCCAATCTTTATACTACGTAATTCATTTTCTACTTCTGTTTCTCTACTCTCCTTTCATAAATTACAGATCTTTCATAACACGCAAGCACTTGTCATTAATGGACATTCTAGCAAGATGGCTTACTGGGCTAGAAAAGTTTCTTATGCATGTTGTTTGTCGTTCACGTGCCACTGAAGACATTCTGCAAATTACAGATCTTTCATAACACGAGGACTCACCCGCGGTCTATTTCGACTTGTCATTAACGGACATTTTAGTAAGGCGGCTAACCGGGCTGAAAACGTTTTTATGTTGTTTGTCGTACGCGTGCCACTGAAGACATTCTGCAAATTACGGGTTTTCATAACACAAGGACTCTATCTATGCTTTTTCACATTCTTGAAGTTTGACATAAAAGTTGAGTGTCACGTACGCGGCACAGATATGCATGTGCACAATAATGGTGAGTTTTTTAAAGGCAAAGTGAACCTCCTTTATTGCACATGGGTCCAAAAGTGCTTTCACCAGTTGGGAGCAACTGCAGAATACCCTGCCACCTAGTGCCATCTTTTGTTCTAGGTTGTAATGCGCATCTATTTTTCTGATATTTTCATCTTGCAAGTTAACGAATAGTTCGATGACCAGTGAAGTTTAATTTGTAAACAAACTGCCTGTGTGCGTCATTAATAACAACATGACTCGGTGCATGAGCTGTGAGTTAAACTGAACCTGTCGTTTTTATTTTTTGATCTTTGTATTACAGAAACCTCAATTTACCTCTGGGATAAAATTGACAAACAGATTTGACTCTTTTAATTTGGTGGCAAAACCG
>JAOBRD020449899.1:0-18229 GCA_027575215.2 Hydrozoanthus sils | reverse complement strand
GAACTTACGCAAGAATCGACCAAAAACTAGCTTATTTCCGAAAATGCTGCCGTCATCATGCAGGCACTGAGTTAGTTAACATAATGTGTGAAGTCATGCGCGTCATGTTCAACTCTATTTTGCCAAAAACCACTAAAAAATTTTGTAACTTTTACGAAATCAGCTAGTTTTCCGTCGATTCTCGCTATTTTCACCTATTTTTTTGCTTGGACCGGCTAGAATTCTTTATAATCTTTGCAATATGAGCAAGTTTTGCCAAAAAGCAGTTGAACTTACGCAAGAATCGACCAAAAACTAGCTTATTTCCGAAAATGCTGCCGCCATCACACAGGCGCTTAAATAGTTAACATAATGTGTGTAGTCATGCGCGTCATGTTCAACTCTATTTTGCCAAAAACCACTAAAAAATTTTGTAACTTTTACGAAATCAGCTAGTTTTCCGTCGATTCTCGCTATTTTCACCTATTTTTTCGCTTGCACCGGCTAGAATTCTTTGTAATCTTTGCAATATGGGCCAGTTTTGGCAAAAAGCAGTTAAACTTACGCAAGAATCAACCAAAAACTAGCTTATTTCGGAAAGTGCTGCCGTCATCATGCAGGCGCTGAGTTAGTTAACATAATGTGTGAAGTCATGCGCGTCATGTTCAACTCTATTTTGCCAAAAACCACTAAAAAATTTTGTAACTTTTACGAAATCAGCTAGTTTTCCGTCGATTCTCGCTATTTTCACCTATTTTTTTGCTTGGACCGGCTAGAATTCTTTATAATCTTTGCAATATGAGCAAGTTTTACCAAAAAGCAGTTGAACTTACGCAAGAATCGACCAATTACTAGCTTAGTTCCGAAAATGCTGCCGCCATCACACAGGCGCTGACTTAGTTAACATAATGTGTGAGGTCATGCGCATCATGTTCAACTCTATTTTGCCAAAAACCCCTAAAAATTTTTGTAACTTTTAAGAAATCAGCTAGTTTTCCGTCGATTTTCGCTATTTTCGTCTATTTTTTTGCTTGCACCGGCTAGAATTCTTTGCAATCTTTTCAATATGAGCAAGTTTTGGTAAAAAATAGTTGAACTTACGCAAGAATCGACCAAAAACTAGCTTATTTCGGAAAATGCTGCCGCCATCATGCAGGCGCCGAGTTAGTTAACAAATGTGAAGTCATGCGCATCATGTTCAACTCTATTTTGCCAAAAACCCCTAAAATTTTTTGTAACTTTTAAGAAATCAAGTAGTTTTCGTTCGATTCTCGCTATTTTCACCTATTTTTTTGCTTGGACCGGCTAGAATTCTTTATAATCTTTGCAATATGAGCAAGTTTTGGCAAAAAATAGTTAAACTTACGCAAGAATCGACCAAAAACTAGCTTATTTTGGAAATGCTGCCGCCATCATGCAGGCGCTGAGTTAGTTAACATAATGTGTGAAGTCATGCGCGTCATGTTTAAACCTATTTTGTCAAAAACCACTAAAAAATTTTGTAACTTTAACGAAATCAGCTAGTTTTCCGTCGATTCTCGCTATTTTCGTCTATTTTTTCGCTTGGACCGGCTAGAATTCTTTGTAATCTTTGCAATATTAGCAAGTTTTGCCAAAAAGCAGTTGAACTTACGCAAGAATCGACCAAAAACTAGCTTATTTCCGAAAATGCTGCCGCCATCATGCAGGCGCTGAGTTAGTTAACATAATGTGCGAAGTCATGCACGTCATGTTCAACTCTTTTTTGTAAAAAACGACTCAAAATTTTTGTAACTTTTCCGAAATCAGCTAGTTCTTGGTTGATTCTCGCTTTAATCGACTTTCTTTTAGCTTGGACCAGCTGTATTTCTTTGTAATCTTTGCAAAATGAGCCGATTTGGGCAAAAAAAAAAACAGTTGAACATCAGCGAGAATCGACCAAAAACTAGCAGACGTGATACTTAGAAAACACAACAAAATTTTATATAAAATATACACAATGTATAATATTGTGTTCATGTAGCGTAATACAGTAGCCATTTGATCTTCAACAGTTTCATTTTATTTGCATAGTGATGCAAAGGCATACATTCTTATTTTTCATACTACAACAAACTTTTGATAACAGATCAGGTAGACAGCAGTTAAATACTATGTAGAACTTAAAACTTTAATGATGGGTCTTATATAACTCGCACACAATCTAGGTCCTGTATGAGACTTACTAACTCTGCCTGCATAGATACCCTCATTTCAGTTGCTAAAATAAAAAAAATCGCGTGGTTTTCTGCATGAAAAGTTCGAGAAGTTAAGAAAACTAGAGAACGACCTTTTAGTTTACAACATGTGAACTTTCAGAAAATCCACGTAAAAGGATATATAACACAAAATGAACGTTAAACTAAAACAATATTTTGTTACTACAGAGCTACTAGATACAGTTTTTACAGGTATATGCTCTTGATAGAGTGAAAGTAGTTTTAGACATGTATGAATTAAAATACTACAAAGGACTCTTGTCGTTGAAACTCTACGCAACACTCCATAAAACTGGATGCCATGTTTGGCCTGAGCTTCTCTTCATTTACACCCCTAAGCACATTTATTCGCAACTAATCTGGTAAATATTTAAATTAACTAATAATCTGTTATAATAATGAGAATTACACCACATCAATGTTACATCTGTTGAGAGATTTGAAAATATTGAAAAGCATGTCTTAAGATATGATAAATTTAATTTTGTAACGACATGAAAGAAACTTATAAAGAACTTAAAATGAATAGATTCAAATCCTAAAAGTAAAGGAAGAAATGTTGGTATGCATATAGAGCTGACTTTTAAATATACATCGTTTTGTTGCATCAATAAAACAACGCAAGACTGGCCGTTATAAAACGTAAAATTGAACTACTGTAATAACGTAAGTTGGATAAAAAGTTCTGATCACTTGGCTTGGCTGGACAGTTGAACTGCTATGATATAACCTGCAAATAAACAAGAAATGATTTTTTCAGCATAAACTCCTGTTTTAATAAATCAGGCTCAAGACTAATGGTAGCCAGCTAATTGAAATGCAGTTTTGTTTAGTGTGTTTGGGGCTTTCACTAGCCAAAATGACTAGTGAAAATTTCAGGCATTTTTATAATGGAAAGAAACCTGACTAGTAGAAAACTGGTTTGGCTAGTGAAATTAGAGTTGTCAATAGTCACTTGGCTAGTGAACAACAAAGTTAGTCTCAAGCCCTGATCGTAAAACTCTGATAATGAGTCCGAGGGCGTTTAGGATTCCCAACTTTTGAAATGGAAAATTCTTTCAATGCCCCCTGAAAATATGGCCCCTGGGGTTATATTTGAATTATTCACTGGACTTGATATCTAATGGTCTTTTGTAAAATCGTAATTGCAATGAAGTGGTATTGACAGCTGTAAGTACATTATTGATATCTAATGAAAATTCGAAATGTAAAAAAATCAGTAACAAGGACAGGTTGTGGGCAGAAAATCTCAAAAATTTACAATTGCTTGAACAAAGAGTAGAATTTTCAAAATACAAAACATGCATTAAATCTGCTTTATTCTAGAACTAGAATATTACTTATATTAATAACATCACAATAAGTGCCAATGATAATTTTTGCACTCCAATATAATAATTATTTTTAGAAACAGTTGACTAAGTAAGTCTCTTTGACTACAACAAAAAAATTCTTTTGAAAAATTAAAGTGTAACCATCGGAATCATGGCCAAACTTAGTCTGCTAGAAAGGTTTTTGAAAAAGAAAAAAAATGTTGTTTGTTTCATTAAAATAACTTTTTTGGTTGCTGAGATATTTTAGAAGGTTCTTTGAATATGCAAACTAACAAAGCTGTGTCAGATACTCACAAAAGTAAAGATCACAAAACATGAAAATAATACCAGATCAATGATACTGAAACTTTGCACAATAATATTGATCTGAGTTTGGTGCAAAATCTGATGTACATCATCCGGCCTACATTTCAGTCTTTTAAAAGTTCAGCCAGTGGAAGATTAAAATCAAGATGGCGGCCAATTTTGCAATATTCAAACTTCTGTTTTACAAAACAGTGTATTTTTTTATTCAAAATATTTTTTTTCTAAAAATCAAATTATTTTTCCTTCCACAGAATTCTCCCAAAAAGTCAAACAGGTTTATTTAGTAGCACTTAAAGAAACCCTGTGATTTACAATGCAACATGAATACAAATTGAACTGTTTACCTTCCTTACTGTTTCTTTAATGAAGTCCTTTCTAGGGATGAGATCAAAGTCTGGGAATTTTTCAAAGACCTAAAATTTAAAACACAATGAAACCATTTTCATCAGTATAAATTAACTTTTAAAACATTTATGTGCAATGCAATCAAACCCACACGAGGCTCAGTAGGTAAACTGGGAATCAAAATAGCTTGTGGGATAAAATCCCATCTGAGACTCAAGCCAGACATAGGCCAGTGTTTTAGTTACTAAAGGGTTTGTACAACTTCATAACCTCAAAAATCCTTGGTTTCAAGGACTGTTTTTGTGTTTTTACAGGAATTTTCTTGGGCTCTTGAAACCAAAAATGAAAATAATGTTGACATTCACTTGTTTTAACCATGTTTTAAGTTACTAGTTAAAGTCGTGAAAATTCATATTTCTTGAACTTAATGTAATAACAATATGTATAAATTAAGTCTAAAATCTTAATTTTTACTTGAAACGAAAAAAATGCATCATTTAGTGAATTTAGTTTTTTTAATAAAATTCTATGAAATTTTCCAGGGCTTAATAAAAAACTTTCAGGGCTTTACCAGGGATTTTCAGGGCTTCAAAAATTTTCCAGGGGTTTCAAGGATTTCCAGGGCTCGTACAAACCCTGTTACTATGTGCTTGCATCAGATATAGTCATTTTTTTTGAAAAACCCATAATATTCTATATCTATTCCATTTTTTGATACAAACCTGTTTACAAACACTTTTCATGGTAACTTGCTCCAAATCTGCTCCATCTAGAATTTCTCTCACAACTCTCTCAAGATCAGCATTCTAGTGAAATTTAATAAAATTGCAAATTAACATGGAATTCCACATAGTTCATAGCTCTCTTGCAGCAAAAAAAATAATTGCTGAAATCACTTTTTGAGGGTAGATATGACATCATTCTAACAGTAGAAAATACATTTATTATTTGGTTGATTCGTCAAATAATGTTCTTTGCAAAAAAATAATTTTCGGTTTATTCATCAGGAATGCACATCTGTATACTAATCAATTTTATTGCAAAAAGCCAAGTTTTAAAAGTTACTATATGATGCACTTTGCCATAGTGCACACGCCCATCCCACATTCATTAGACTATTCTTTTTGGATAACATAGTCTCAAATGCAACACAAAAAATGAAAAATCCTTGTTGGATTATTAAACTTGTGAGCTATGTTACTGAGCTAATAAGGAGACAAAAATAGAGAATAAGCAAACTTACAGATGGTGGTTTCTTTGCCTTCTTTGCAAGTGGTTCCTCGTCCGATGATGATTCATCATCTACAGGTTTGGGTTTTTCTAGAGAGTAAGAAATTTCCATACAACAACTATTAAATTGCACTTTCATTAGTTCTAGCATTGTGTTTTCAATGCTGCTTAATAATTACCATAAATAAAACCCCTTAGAGAACCAGTATCATAAAATCACATATTCGTTAGATTTTCTTTTCAGCAAGGTTTTTGCACTAAGTGCCATTTCAACCCTTATCGCCAATGCACCTAAATCCCTCTTAATAATGCACCCTTCAGCCCCCCATCCACCCAAAACACCTTCACTCTCCACCCTTTCAATCACCAAATAAAGATCTGCACCCTCCATCCCTTCCCTACGAACTATTCTTAAGTACATTATTATGAAAAAATACAAAGTAGCCATGCTGATGCCCAAAACAAAAAAATATCATAATTATTTTCTTCAAGGGCACCAACATGGCCACTATGACGTCAGGTGAAAACCGACAATGCAACTGCACTCTCGACAATCATCGTATTCAACCAATAATATTGTCTTAGTTGTGACAGTTTAAAATTACTAAAGGACTACAAAATGGTTTCAGAAACAACAAAAGTGATCAACATGCCATTTTCTTGTGCGTTCTTGTTTTGAAAGTATTCTGCAAAAGCTGATCATAATAAGATTTCTCTGGAATTTATTCCCCACCCTTTTCAATTTTCTGTTTAATTATTTACCTTTCTTTGGAGTCTTTTTTGGACTGCCTTTTTTTAAGGGTGTAATTTTTACCGCTACAGGACCTCCCTTTTTGCTGCCTTTTTTTGGTGTTTTCTTTTCTTTATCTTTGTCCTTTGCTGTTTTCTTTTTCGGAGATTCTTTACCCTCCTTTTCCTTAACTGCCTTCTTCTTGGGCGATGGTTTTTCCTTGGGTTTTTCAACCTTCTTTTTCTTTTTTGGTGGCTGAAAGAACAATATTCAGGTGCTTTTGGTTAGAACCAGTTTTAATAGCTTTTACTTACTCTTTCAAAACCCGGTTTAGCGGTTAGCTCATTCCTAGAATAATTGTGTTTAAGCCCTGGTCAGACCACTGTGTTGTGCCCTTGAGCAAGACGCTTTACCCATTGTGTTCCAGTCGACTCAACTGTTTTAATGGGTACCAGCTCCTACGATGGATTAGTGTCCTATTCAGGGGGAGTCAGACTTCCATCCCCTGAACACTACAAAAACCAAATATAAGCCCCAGGGGGTTGGGCCACTTGGATTAGAAAGGATTTTACTCCCGAGATTGATACCTATATCACTTTTTAAAACTTACTTACAAAACATAAAACCAAATTTGGACATTCCAGCCATGTAAGTTCTTGTAAGGACAAATCTGTACATAATTGAAATAAAATTGTTTTATTGAAAAATTAGCTGCTTGGTTCCTCATGTTTCTATTGTAAACCTGTAGGTTTAAACAGTCTTTTATCACAGCTTCTCTAAATGAATCATCGGAAAAGTTAAATGAACTTAATTTTTGAAATGAGATTACATCCATAAGCAAAAGATAGAATAGCTTTCGGCACCTCATCACTGTCCTTCTCTTCGTCTTCATCATCTCCTTCTTCTGCATCACTGTCATCAACATCCTCCTTAGACTTAAAACATTACATTACATTACTGTACCATCTTTCTTGAATGCAATTGGGAATGAGAAGCCTGAAAATAGTTTAAGGCTTCAACAGAATGCAATACCCATCCAGTGCTCTCCTGATGAAGCCTGTCAAGCTTCGCATTTGTAAGTGACTAAATTGATATAAATTATAACTTTGCATATAACCATGGTATAAATCATAATGACTTTAGTACAACCCTTTTAGCCCAAAATGACATGTTGCTAACTCTCCCCACAAGAGCTCACACTTTCCATGTTATCAGTTAAGGAGAATACTGCTCTTCATCTCAAGTAGTTTCATCAAAATTAAAACAAAATATTTGCTTGAAAAAAGAATTTTTATGTCTTCTCTCTTTGACCAGGGTTTGTTTGATAGTCAAGGGGGACTGGGTTAGGGTCGGGTATCAACAATCATTCTGTTCATCCCTCAGGGGGTTTTGTGACAAGTCACATGATTTGGCGTTAGTTAGGTGCTTGTGCTTTTTTCAGTTGGCTCTATCATCGTTTGGAGTGAGAAGAGTGTGCTAAATTTTTGTTGCCCAGTAAACAGAGCTTAGGCAAAAGCAGTGTTGAAGGGTTTTGTTTGGGCGGAGAGAGGAAGACATAAACACCTTTTCTTCTTACTTTGGCACAAACATAAGTTACCATTTACTTTAAGAAAGGTTATTAAGTTGTTTTTTTTGTTTGTTCACAGCCTTCCAAGATAAGTACTGTATTCGCATGCTTTATAGTAAGGAACTGGCTACTGGTCTTGAATACAGGCCTAGGAGGGGGTCTTGAATACAAACCTAGGAGAGGGGAGTAATATTGTTCCTCTAGCCTCTAGAAGTTGCAGCTTTCAATGGTCAATGGTGTGATAAAGCTATCCACCAACAATTGTTGAAAATTATTTTCTTTTGTTGGCATTCAAACAAGTCAAGTGATTTTTTAGCAACCCTAACTAGAGACTTTTCTTGGAAAACATTCAAGTTTCCACTAGAACATTAATTTTTTTTTAAATTAAAAAAACTGATCTTTTTAAAACTGATTAGTGGAAAGTTAGTTGTTTCATTTTGTACTTTACCTTTTGTTCTGATTTTCTTTTCTTGCCTTTAGTATCTAAAATAAAAAATATACTCACACTGGTTAAATTTGACTCTAATGACAAAACAACAGAAAAATGTTAAGTGAAACAGACAGAAAGCTAGCTACAACAAATTATTTTACACCACAAAATTTTGACAAACTCCTGCAAAAACATAAAACAGTTCAATATTTAAACAGAAAATCTTGAATATACCTCCTTCTTTATTCTTCTTTGCTTTTTTCTTTGTTTTTGATTTTGGTTTCTTCTTTTTTGGTTGTGGTAAGGGCTAAAAGTGTGAAAAATAAACAGTAAGAAAATGTCTTTGACATACAAACACGACACAAACAGTCACTTATGCCATTCGCCACATTGTTTTCAAAACTAGTACTAGCACTAATGAACGTGTTTCCTTTAATTAATGAGTGACAGGGAATTAAATATTCAATTTGAAGGCCATAATTATATTTTTTGAGGAGTTGTATTTATCTTGCATTTATCTATATAACCTAAATGACTGTCATGTTTTTGAATGGGCAAATTGCCCAAACAAAGAAATCCTTTTAAAAAAAACACCCACAAAAGCCAACTGAAAAACCAATGGAATTGTTGCTAAGCAATCTTAGCTCTGAGCTCTTACTAATTCTGCGGTTATAATCTGACAATAAAATACTTATAATCAACGATTTGAGAAAAATTCTTATATAGTTAACAGTTGAACTCGGTTACTTGGACCTGAAAATAATTTCCTTTATCACATTATTTTATCAAATGACAACCTTGCTTCAAGAGTAAAGGGATTAGAGGAAACACTTGTTCTATTCATTGGGATTTGCTTTCGATAATACAATTTTTAACTTTAATTTAGTCGACTTTAATTCTTACTAAAAATGGTGTCAGCAAAAATTAAAAGTATTCCAACTTTAAAACAACTTCTTGAAAACCTACAAAGTTACCATTTATTTTCTTTGACTTTTCGAGTAGATTCTTAAAATGTCCATTTCTTGAAACAAATTCTGGAATTTGCAATTTGTTGAGATTTTATCATACAGTGACTTTTAAAAACTTAGCAGGATAAGGGCTAAGATTACATTTGGTTTACTACTGTTTGTTTGTGTTTAGTACAAACACCTTTCCTGATGGTTTTGGTGACATAAGAAACTCCATAATGCGCGCCATAACCTCATCCTAGAGTTAATCAGAAAAATCAATATTATCAAAAACAATCAGATCTAGATCAGCTTGAACCACTTTATTCTACTATAAAAAAACAGAAAAATAAAAAAAAGTAACAGAAAAATCAATATTACAAAGAAAAACAACAGAAAAATCAATATTATCAAAAACAATCAGATCTAGTCAAATTGAACCACTTTATTCTACTATAATCAAAACAAACAATACTGAGGTTAATCATGGTTATAGTCTCTGTTCCGGAGTAAAGACATACAGGACTGTGCCTAATACTAAGCATTTCTCTGAGTTTGTTACCTCAAAATATCTGTAAGTTTATCAAAGTGTTCTCAGAGCTATTACCGCAAATAATTGTAATTTATAATGACCACCCCTGTTATCCAGTATTTAGCTGCCAAAGTGGTAAATAAACAATTTCATTTCATTTCATTTCATTACAAACAATAAATTTAACAATAACTTTATTTTGGGTGCATTTGATTGGGCCTGTTCCAAAAATGAGAATGCGTGGAATAAAAACTTTGTCCAATTCACATGGCTGTTTTTCTTGAACTGTTACAAATAAAAATATTTGTCAGTAACAAAACTCTGACTTTTGAATTTTGAATTTGAAATAGATGTTCATTGCCCTGACAATCTGGAAGAAATTTCAAAGTTTTATTCTTAATCGACTGTAATAGTTGAAATAGGCCAAAACAAACAGGCCCTTAGACATGAATTGTAAGTTAACTACAAGTTCATAATAAGCGTACATAATGCTCCCAAAACTTTTATTATCATTATTATAATCATTTTTACTACTAATCATTTTAAGTAGGATAATATCTATCTTGTTACTTACCCTTTTTCCCTTTTTCTCTACATCAAAAATTTCACAAAGTCTGTGCAAACCCTGGTTTGTAAACCTTGAAAGACAAATTTAAAATGGCAATTAGTAAGAAGTTATCGGTCAAACTGCTTGAGTCAGGCAAAGCACAATTGAAGTCTTTAGACTGGGTTTTTTATTTTTGGTCAGGTCAAACTTCTAGGATTTCCCCAGGTAATTTCCAGATTTACTGAGCTTTTCAAAATCTTGGTACTAGGAATCTCCTTCTTAAGCATACAACAGATCTGTAGCCAGGAATGTTTGAAGGTGTTATCGAAGGAGGAGATGGACCAAACAAATGCCAAAGGTATGAGACTCTAGTGAGGTCTGGGGGAAATTCTGAAAATAATATCATGCTGTCTGAGACTGAAATGTAGGCATCCTGAGCTAAATCTAAAAGCTAAATCCTTTCTCAAGCCTAAGTGGTTCATCGGGCTGGTCTTATCTCTGGTTTCTGAAGTGTTAAGTGGATGAGAGTATTTAACCCCCCTTCCCAGAACTGGTACTCATTTATACAGCTGAGTCGACTGGAACAAAGTCAGGTACAGTGTCTTGTTTACACCCACAACACAGTGGTCTGACTGAGGCTCAAACTCACAAACGTTTCGCCACTGTGCTGACAGGCGTCCAAAACCAACTTAAAAACATGGATAATATCCAATCTTTTGACCTTGAACTTCCACCCAAAACCAGTTATTCAAATGACCTACCTTTCTACTTTCACTTCCTTATCTTTGTATTCTTTTGATTCCTTCAGAAGAAAGTCATAAGTTTAGAACTGGCTGACATCTCTTCACTAATGGGAAAGTGTAACCCTTGGACATTACTTTGTACAAAGGCATGCGTTCTGATCACACTATAATAATTAGTCTCACATAGGTTTTGACTCAGTTTATATTCCTATTTTGAACATAAACACTTGGTAAACTGGGGGGGGGGAAAGAATTGATACTATTTTCTGCCTTGCAAATGAAAATAATTTTCAGAATGGAAAGACCAAACTTGGGCCAATTGATAAATGTCAGCTTATTGCACATTTTTCTGAAAATGTTTTAAACTTTAATACTTACTCACTGCTCCCTAACCCTTTAAGCCAAACATATACGTGGTGTATTGCTAAATTCTCCCCACAAAACCCCGAATATTACCTGTTACCAGTTTAGGAGAATTTTGCTTTTCAACTTTGGTAGTTTCTTTGTTTTATCAAATTCCATTTTCTTATTACAGAATGACCTATTTTGCATGAGTTATGTACTGAAGAAGAGTTAGATGTTGATAAAGTGGCCTGGGCTGAAATGGTTAAATTCCTTATAAGCAGTGGAAATTACACTAAAGTTTTTTTGCAGCGAAAAATGGAATCTGGTTATTTAACAAGTTACTTATAATTATAATTAACCACGATTTTAAAAAAAGATAAAACAAGACAGTTCATGAAATGATAGATTCATGACAACTATTGTAGTCTATTTATTTATGTAGAAACCAACTAATAAACTACCTAAATTCAAACTAATAAAAACGAGCAATTAAGGAACCTGCCTTTGTTTTTTGTTTGAAATAATCAGAAGTTTTGCTTCTTGCTACCTAGACTAGGAGTTCAAGTTTTCTATCAGCTGATAGACGACAAGGGCGATGGCAGAGTCATCTATCAATGCCGAGAGAAAACGAGAATGAGTAGTCAAACTGTTTTTAGTCAAACTCTACTAGTGGTCTGTAACTGTCATGTGCTGTACGGTAGCATGTTTTAAATTCTACTTACCATTAAAAATTTTTATTTCATATCTTGTTGCTTTTTTTTGCCTTAGCTGGCACTGAGCTCTCCTCTGTCACTTCTTGAAAACAGGTCACAGAAAAAGCTGCCATTTTGCAAAATGGTGGGTTTTCTCTACTCACCGTCTATTGGCCTTTAGTCAAACTCTACTAGTGGTCTATTGCAAATCTCGCATTCTGATTGGCTACTCTACTAGTGTACTATCGGCCGATAGACGGTGAGTAGAGAAAATGTTTTGAAGAAGCAACAGAACTTGAAGAATTTCTCGAGAGCTCAGTGCCAGCTAAGACAAGAAAAGCAACAAAATACGAAATAAATTTTTTTAATGTAAGTAGAACTTAACGTCGAAAAATGTATAGTCCATTTTAATTCACATATTTTACTTTGAAAACGTTTCCGACAAACCCAATAACATGATTTGAAGCAAAAACTTTAACAATAATTTTGCAATAATTTAATTCACACACTCTTTTGCAAACCAAACTATAAAATTTAAAACTCCAATTGAAGAACAGAACAATGAATAGTTAAATACTTGTTTGCAGCAGTTTTACTTCTCCTTGCGGCAAAAAGATGGAAAACCATACAAAGTTTCGTTGTTAAAAGCCATACAAGGCACAATTGAGCGACACTTGAAAAGCTTTAAACCTTGGTCTGTCGTTACTGATCCAGAGTTTGAAAAGGCAAACAAAATTTTAAATGTACTTTGCAAAAAGCTATTGAAAGAGGAAACAGTCGGCCAAACCATTCATAAAAATCCCATTACAGTTGAGCAGCTGGAAAAGCTGTTTTCAAGCGGCCAGCTCGGTGATTGTTTTTCAAACAATCCTACTTAACTGCACAGTTCCGATCATAAACAACTATGGTCGCCAAGATCCGAGCATTTAAGAACTCCTTCTTTCTTGACTTGTACCATTTTAAGTCTGGTGGAGAACACATTTTTTAAAAACAGTTTTCCTTGCAATTTATCTTAAAACTGCTTGTAAACCTTGTGGTTATTGAATTGACGGCACACACAGTACCGTACAGCGCAACAGTTAATGGTGCATGACGTGTAGCATGTCATATTTTAAAAATAAATTGTTTTTCACCCAAAAAATTGTTTTTTAAATGTTGCAATAGACCACTAGTAGAGTTTTACTAAAACAGTTAGACTACTCATTCTCATTTTCTCTCGGCATTGATAGACGACAAGGGCTTCGCCCTCATCATCTGTCAGCCGATAGAAAATTTGAACTCATAGTCTAACTGTTTAATAGACCACTAGTAGAGTAGCCAGTCAGAATGCAAGGTTTGCAATAGACGACTCGTAGAGTTTGTCTAACACTAAATAGGCAGTGAGTAGGTTAGCCAATCAGATTGCAGTATTTGTGATAGTAAGCTAGCTGGTTTCTACTAACGTCCAATAGAGTATCATTATAATAATACCTGGATATATAAAAAAGGTCAAAACAACAGATAAATAAAGTGTATGCGCACAAAAAGTTAGAATTCATTCTGCAATGTAACTTAATCTCATAAAGATATTATGTCAGAGCTTACCTTTTCAAAACTAAAACCATTAAAATTCTTTATATTCTTTTTTATTTCGAATTGCTGTTGAAAAAAATTGAAAGGTTTGGTTACGAACAGATTATTTTAATTCAACTGATTGCAAAACAAAATAATTAATTGAAGGGTCTAATGCAAAATGATCTGACTTTATCCCTGTTATCTCTTGATAACCGTTGGGTGAATTTAGTGTTTCATACAAAGTCACTTACGTCGTTTTTGCACTAGGCCCTTCAATTTTTAAAACTATAAGTCATAGCTGGGTTGTTTGAAGACCAGTCATTATAAATTTTAAACATGGGTTAGGTTAAATATCAAAAGCAGTTTCTTCGCCAAAAGATATGTTCTCAGTCATTATAAAACACTGTTTGGACTTTACCTAAAAACCAATTTTCCCAATCAAAAACTGCAGCTCAAATTAGTCAGTAATTTAATAAACACAAACAACAATTACTCGATTCTTTTTAGTGCTAATAATCATATTTTGCCATGTATAAGTCGACACCGTGTATAAATCGACCCCCCATTTTGCAGCCAAAAAAGTGTATAAGTTGATCTCAATATTTTGCAAGACAAAAATACCAAAAAATCTAAGTTTGAAACAAAAATTTGAGAAATACAAAAAAAACCTAATAACACACAAATTAAACAGTGAGTGAAGTCTGTAACTATTAGTCATTTCATTTCATTTTTTATGATAATCAATAGTTTGTATACAGTATACTGTAAGATCACAGAATTCTTTCTTGCTTCTAGTACTTATCATCTAAATGCTGGTTTTAAACGTTTTTATAGAGTTTTAAGGGGTGTTAAAAAAATTTCATGTTTTGATCCGGGTATAAGAAGAGTGCAATTTTTAGACATGAATTTTTGGTGTTAAAAGGTTGACTTATACACGGCAAAATATTGTAGTAATGTTTCGAAAACTGGGCCCTGATTGTTATCATGTGTAACTGCATAAAAGAACAGCAAGGAAACAAAACTATTTGCATAAATAGGTTAAAACTTCCTTTTTCAAAAAACAATGTTAAACTATGTGTATTACCACTGGGTTGGGCAGAAAAACACCACCTTTTCCCATGTTTTGTTTTTGTTAATGTAAAAAAGGGAGTTGAAATAGATTATACTGACCAATTATATCATGAAGTTCTACATGAATGTTATTCTAAATAAAAAACCAAGAAAGAACTTACTTTTCCATCTCGACCAAATAACAATTTGTGAAGCGGTTTCAACTCTAACGGTGTACTATGGCTGAGTTCGTGTACAACTGTAAGAACAACAAATATTGCTCAATCTATAATCTCTTCCTTGATAAACAAAAGCTACTGTATTGTTTTTAATAGGTTTAATTTGTAAGAAAAACAAAAAAAGAAATTTATTTTTTATTAGTCTTTCAATGATGAGCCCTCATAACTTATATATAAGATATTAACATTTTGATGTTTTCAACTAATGATGTCAACTTGTTGGCAGGCAGATTTTCAATTTTTTGAAATCTGCTGCAAATCAATAACCTTTGAGTGAATTTTACCCAAACTTGGACAGATGATGTATCTGGAGGTTTTCTTCTGAATAGTTCTTAATTTTTGTTGTTATAGCAACAAACAGGGTTCCAGGCTCCAAACGAGAATTTCCAAATTAAGGTTTTTTTGTTAAACCAGAAGTTGTGCAACATATTACACCATAATTTCTATTCTTCTTTCCATATAAAAAAAAAAGATTTGGTTTAATTGCCTCTGTGAAAGTTCTTGGAATATCAGAAAATTTGTTTTAGTACAAATGGGGCCTGGTACAGAGTTTGTTGCCATAACAATAAAATATTGTTACTATTCTAAAGAAAACCTCAAGATACATCATCAGTCCAAGTTTGGATAAAATTCACCCAAAGGTTAAAAAATTGAAAAT
Source organism: Hydrozoanthus sils (assembly GCA_027575215.2). Taxonomy (NCBI): domain Eukaryota; kingdom Metazoa; phylum Cnidaria; class Anthozoa; order Zoantharia; family Hydrozoanthidae; genus Hydrozoanthus; species Hydrozoanthus sils. Next base: position 2,764 of record JAOBRD020449899.1, on the reverse strand, counting down.
CTGCCTGCCAACAAGTTGACATCATTAGTTGAAAACATTAAAATGTTAACATCTTGAGAACCATAAAAGATTTTGATAAAAAATTTTTCACAACTATACTTCATAGGCACTTTAAGTCGGGATCAACTTCTAACATATGTTCAAATTTTTTTTAAGATGCACGACTGCAATGCAAGTATTTTTCAACAATACCTCTTTCCATGTTACCCAGCTTCTCCCCTCTGCCCTGGTGATTTTAAATAGAAATTATTTTTTTATCAATAAATGATAAATGAGTTACATATTAGTTGAAGGGCTTGACATAAGTTAATGTAATTAATTTTTATAAAAAATTACCCATTTAGTCCTTAAACAAGGACCTTTGCTATAAAAGGGATAATTATTCCCCCCATGTCTAACCAAGTGGCAGTTCAACTTTTTTCTCTGAGCAATAGAAACAAAGAAATTCATAACCCCTAAAATTTAAATATTCATGATAATATTTATATAGTAAAAAGAATTTGTTTTTATATGAAATTTCATCAAAATTTCTGAGAAACTTTATACCTTTTTTTAGATAAGTCTTCACACTTCATTAGCAAAACTTCACATGCTTTGCTTCAATTTCTTTTTATGGCTACTGTGTAAAATGTTTTGTTATAATATCCCTCTGTTTGAGACAGAAATCAATAAAAACTTATGATTCTGAAGTATTAAAAGTGGTTTGTTGAGCATTGGGTATCAACTGATAACTTACCTAGTTAGTATTAAGATTTTCAGTAATCCAACCAAAAAAATACACCCCAAAAGTGAAGATGACTACTGGTGAATATCTAATGAGTTACAAAGTGAGACAGTAAATATTTTTTACTTGTTATCAACATCGAGGAGAATAATTAAATTAGTATCAACAAGACAGGCCTTATTTTGGTTTATAAGGGTTCTTTCCTCATTCATTTTCCTAATTTCATCTTCCAAAACAGAGGCAAAATGAGACACCTCACAGATGAGTAACAAAGGGTGAATACTGCAGAATATTCATTTATTAGTGAACCAATCAGAGTGCACAAAAACTAATATTCACCTGTTTGGTCAATAACTAATATTCTAAAGAGAACAAAAATACTAATTTTCATACTTCCCTCTACCAGTTGTTTTGTAATGTACAAATACTATTTAAGGTGAAACCCTTGTATAACAAATTCTGAGATACTAAGCAAACTACTTTGTTACATCTAAATTCTCAATCACAAGTTACTGTAACACAGACCTTTTTAAAAAATGGCCGCAATTTTAATATTTTGAAATCGTGAACATCCAAATTAGCCCTACTGACCTTACAGTGGGTAACATATTCTTTTGAACGTTCCAGTAAAGAATGCAGCTAGCAAGCTAAGGCTAATTTATATGCACACAAAAGCATATTTAAATTGCCACCAAATAGATCTATGCCATTTGATTGCTGAACTATCTTTGGGTTCATCAAATCAGGATTCTTTTCTTTTGTATACCAGGATCTGCTATTGCAATCCTGTTACACTTCAATATTTAGTCCTGACCTTAAACTCCAAAGCCCTGGGTTCTTTCTTTTCAGACTGTTGAGTGGTATGAAGAAATTCTGTACTCTTTCTTTGTCGTTTGCCCTCAACCAAAATTGGCTTATCATAAATCCCTGTCCCAAGAATACAAGATTGAACTGTTAAAATTTTTCCAAAAAACTTCCACCTGCTTTTGAAATAACTTGTTTTAAAAGAAAAATACAATTAAAAGACTATATTGACAAGTTTCAAGGTGAACGTGTGACGAAATGAACGTCACACGCTACTTGTTAAAAAAACTGTATGTAATGGGTCAGTTGACGTTCTTGGCGCGAAACTAAAGCCAACTTGCTACAGATTTTCCAGAATAATGCAAATGAGCAATACTCACAACATATGTCGGTGACCTAGTTGCATACAGCGTTTGGTCTGTAAACTCGACTAAGTCTAAGTTCATTGTATCTGCAGTTCAGCGGTGGCGTGCTGAATATGACTTCGGTTGCGGCGTACTTTTTAACTTGTTGGAATATCTCAAAAAAGTTGTTTTTTACCTAGTAAAACGTCCGGGTCGAATGTAAATCATTCGAAGCCCGCGTTGGAGCTGCGTGGAAGCAGACCGAAGTCAATGTACGAGGCAAAACAGCTAGTCCACGCGCTTTTAACATAACAATAAATATATTTAACTATCTACTGAAAGCGATCTGATTCAACAATTCTTACCCAAAAGCTCTTCATCCTCTGACGATTCACTCCCTTCATCTTTTTCTTTTTCCGCGGTTACTGAATCCTTTTTACTCTTTGGTTTTGCTTTAGCGTCCTTGATCTTGGCATTGTTCACACTGTCTCCTGACTAAAAACCACATTAAAAACGATATTGATAGTGAGCAATTTGGTTTACAGGGAGCCGTAAAAAGAAATGGACTAAGTGTAGAGAAAATACAAAGCAATTGTTTTTACCTTAGCAGCATCCTTAGCTTGTGTTTCGGTGCTCAATTTAACGTCTGCCTTTGTTTCTTCCGCCATGTTGACCGAAGCTTCCAACCGAGGCTTCCAACCGAGGCATGCACTTTGCGCGGGAAAGTGCAAACGCTTTGAATAAATGCGACTCGATTTCGTGTTTTGCGAAATACTGCTGACCAGTGAAACTGTTTGAAGTCAACAAATTAATACATTAATATGTTGTCAAAAGACTTGCAAAGACTGATCTTACAACGTGAAGAGTAGTGGAGAAGCATGTACGATATTTC
>JAOBRD020449688.1:0-18232 GCA_027575215.2 Hydrozoanthus sils | reverse complement strand
CTACAGGCAGGGGTGAGGGGAGGAAGAGGAGGAGGGAGGGGGGGGGTATAGTCTGACAGTTTAAACCTGTGACCACACAAAAGCACCACATTTTCAAGTTGAAATTCCATGCCAACTGCAAACAATCTTTTAATGCAAATTTAAACCAAAAGTAGTGGTTGATTTTAAATGTGGTCGTAAGCAGCCTCTCTGTTAATTTATGTGAACGTTTAAGATATATTTTCAAATCCGTCCATCAAGCCCTACCTACTTTTCAAGGTGTAAAGTCGTTCAAACCGTGCAAACTCTAAGGCAAGGGGGACATCTTGATACGGTCATAATTTCCTAGCTAAATATTTCAACATAATGGACATTGGTTCCTATGCAAACAACATATTATTGTTGACAACCTGTATAAATGTTTTACACCTTCTGCATAAACTTAATTTCTTATGAATATTTCACAAACGAATCAAATATAGAACAGTCTGCAGCTAACAGTTTTCACTCATATTCATTTTGCATCATTCACACATCGTGTCTGACAACAAAAATTATAAAGCAATGAGCTGCAAGGCAAATATAAAAATGTCACCGAGAATTGAGGCATTCCTTGATCTATTCTTCACGAACAACAATACGGAATTTTATGATTTTGTGTCAGATCTTCTCCAGATCAATCGGTGATTAATTAGCTGCTAATAGAAAACGTTTCGGTCTGAATTTCAGGAGAATTAACAAAAAAACAGCTTAGAATCCGAATTTCATCAGAACCACAACTTTAACTTACTTCAGTTGCAAGGAACTTCTTATCTGTTATCATTTATAATTCTACAAACTACAAACACAGATGACAGGCGAACGAAAAACTCTCCGTCAGTATACAGACACTCACCTCCTTCGCCAAGTTCTTTTACTATACGATATTTCGTTCCATTAATAGTAACATTAGAACCAAACATAAAGGAACACATTAACGCGCCCATTCGTGATGGTTAAGGCCGTTCGGCCAAAAAAAAACTATAAAACTAAAAGAACTCTTTATCGCCGCTTCGACCGTTGCTCGACTTAGTCCACTGTGCTTAGTCTCTCTTTCAGTGACTTGTTTCATTTGTCCCCGAGGGGGTAGGGGCTAGGCTAAACAGTCGTCGTGTGATTCATAATCAATTTTTGAACGCATGGGAGATGTGGAAATAGCGACGTGGCAATGAAATCGAAACACATAGACAAATTCAAAAAATGATCAATGAAAGAATGTAAAAAAATTGTCAAAGCAAGGGTTTGCGTTTTTTAATTTTTGTTGATATTGTCAACAAAAACTCTTGGTCAAAGATATTTTTTTCTGTACTGTACGTGCAATGATGATGACCCACGTAGTTAATTTAAACGATCGACACTTAAATTTATACTTTTAATATTTCATCGTTTTATAATTTCTTTTAATATCATGTAGCTAATAATTGTTTTATTTTTAATTTTTTTCGAATCACAACCAAAGATAGAGGTTCCATTCTAGGTAAACTGTCAGGTCATGTACTTGAAGTTGGTTTTATCGTAAGGTTCCAGCTAGAAAACGTTTTCAAAGATAGGTATTTTGTTGTAAAATTGCTCCGTTTAGCACATCTCTTGACTAAACGCTGGTGGCGTTTGTTTCTTTTTTTTTCTGTTCTTGAACAACACAAAACGTACACCGACTCATCAATAAAGAAACCGTTCGACGAACTTCATCTAATCGTGTGGCTAAGCTGCTTTTGTCCTCAGGTCTGTCAGGCTGTTCTCGCGTCTATTCAGATATCACTTCAATTTATTGTGTAACACATGTCTCGTGTTTTAATTGTCACTCATATGCGTTGTGAGCGCTCAGTGACCCGGAACTGCTAGTGAAAGGAGTTGAGCTCGGGTAATGGTCGAACCAAGGGGCTTTCGAAAGACTCAGCAAAAGTTGAAAATCGACTGTGAGAAGATTATTTCAGTAACACGAGACACTAGCAGATCTTCAGTATCTGTACTGTCACCAATTCAGGTCATGAAGGACACGGGAGCTTTAAGAGATGAGCTGCGATCTGTGGATCAGCTTCGAAACGCGAGTGTTTTGAAAATGTCTCAAGACAGAACAGAGCCTGGTAGATTATCCAGATCTAGCGAGTCAAGACCGTCTACGAGTAAGTAACATACAACTTTTTAAAGTATCTAGCTATATCACCCCAATTAGTGTTTACTCTGTAGCTTTATTGATCAATAAAAGCTTGTCTTATGCTCATATTTCACAGCTGCGCTCTCGCCAGTCGGGCCGATACGAATCGGGGGCAGATATTCTTCATTGAACGCTCTTTACGAGCCGATGTTTAAGCCATATTCTTTTTCACACATGTACAACACAAAGTATAACAGTGATTTCCAAGGAAGATACCAACCGCCAGCCTCTCCCGAAAGGTATGTTTTATATATTTTGTTTATTGAGAACCATATTCATACTGAAGCTTGGAGCTTCGATCACTTAGCAACGCTATTGTTTACACACAATAACCATTATTATGTTTTGGCCACTGCAGATCATTTGCCTGTAGTTTTGTTAAAACCTTAAGTTTTATTTAGACCTAGTTATTTATGAAACTTTAGAAAAGCTTGGTAAGTTATTCCTGTTCGTTTGTATCTAAATTGAAATAGAATTTTTAAAAAGTGACTCGAAAGTTTAGCACGATCTAGGTCAATTTAATAGCATTTCTGTTCTATACAATCGTCGGTCACGTTGGAGCATTTTCAATTTCTCTGAAACTTCGTTGATGCAAGCAACATAATATGATGCGAACTGTTTGTTGTTTATACCCCCGGATGGCGTGCAATAAAAAGAACTATGAATTGGTTATATATATTATTTTGGTTGTTTATCCCGCCGATCGAAGCCCAATAGAATTTATATTTAGCCAAGCAACTACTAGGTCACATTCGAGAACACGACACTTTAGACTCAGTATAAGAACGTTGAAGCTTTAAAATCCCAAATTAAAATGGTAGTAAGGGTCTGTGGTGATGCGGTTTTTCAGAAATTCTTACTTTTAACTTATGGTGCTGCGGTTTTGCAGGACTGAGCGGTTTGCGGGTTTTATTAATTTTCGGCCCCGGTTATCGGTGAAAATGTGTTTGCAGACCTGTTTAATATCAGCCGTCTCGCTTCTGGTGGGTCTGTTTACGCTCAAGGGTATTGTGGGTTTTATAACTATTTTTGTGCGGTTTTGCGGTTTTTAGGACCCTCTTATGCCCCCACTAAAAGAACATGCTGAAGCAAGGGAGGTACAGAGATAATTCATTCTTTAGGCTGCATTCAGCGATGACATGTCTGAAATTTCAGACTTTTAGCAATTTCTGAGTAGTTACTTTGTCATACCCGGTTAATTCCAATAAGATTTTTGATCGTAAAAGTGCTGGTGATAATTTCCTTTTCTTTCTTTGCATCAGAGCGGAAACAGCAAACTTCGCCGCCATTAAATACAGATTCGGCACCACTACATACCAACAGCATTTCCAGAAACTAGAACCAATCTCAGGAGCGTTTGTGGTGCCGTACTCAAGGCATCGAAACAACAGACCGCAGCCCAACATGAAGAACGTGTACAGTTATCCCGACCAAGTAAGCCGTAATACTTAACTATCACAGTAAAGCTCCAGCTGTCCTACTCCTTCCGACCTGGCTGACTGCCGCCTGGTTAGCTCAGTTACGTTGCTAAGGTGCCAGTCTGTCGTGCGGGACGACGCGCACCGGACCTTATAGTAACTGAGGAGAAGGTATTGCCTTTGCTCTAACATTTACAGGCGGTTTCGTCCCTTCGCGTCTCCTCGCTTGGATAAGGAAGTTAAACCGTAGCCCCTCGCAGTCCAATAATTCAGTGGGTTGTAAAACTTGTTTGTATTTTCCGACTGCCCAAGACTGTAAACTTTCCATACTCTTTACCACCGCCCCCACCCCTGTCCTGCTTCCTCTTTCAGTGCTAGCTCCGTTTTAAGGGTATTTAAATCTATACACGAACCAGAGGAAAGTCGAAAGAGAAATTGAGTTCCCGCCACCATATGTACCAGTTTGTGATGTTAAAGCTAAAGGGAAGTTCAAATCTGTGCGAAGGTGGAATAGACGGGTAATACCAAATTTGGATGGTAAGTTATCAACCACTGAATTGACAAATCTAATCGATCTTCATGTTTTTTTTTTTTCCAAAACCAGCCTCGTTGGATCTGGAGTTCACCGTCAAAGCTTCCTGGGGAATATAATCCTGCACCACCCATAACAGGTAACGCAGTACGTGACAGGAGAGTAACGCAAGTGTACAATTGCTTAGCACCTTCCTGGTTCTTAGTGACCAGTGGAATATTAACTCTGTTTTTTATGGATAACATTAACCATGTGGTCATAGTGTCGAGAAACATCAGCAAACAAAAATTTATTCTTTTAATGAAACTGAAGCAATATGTATTTAGTTTTAAAAGATATCTATTTTAGTTATTTCGTTTAAAGCCTTTCGAAAATAGTTTCGAAGGTCTTTAATTCGTTCAAATCAATCTTAAAATCTCTAAGTTGCTTTTCAAAATTCATGACGGCGTAATGTAAGAATTCACTGCTTTTCAAATCGTGTCATTTTAACAGTATTTGTATTTGTGTGGCCATGTTATACTCTTTTTACTTTGTAATTCTAGCATTCTCAGAACAATCTCCCTCACAGGTCATACTGGTTACCCAGGCCCCCAACCGAGACTGCGCTTACATCGCTGGAGCTCAAGATGACCGGCAGAACAAATTGGAAGGAATCAAGATTCCTTATTTGTTAGAGTGAATTGAATTTTGGGAAGTTTGGTCACAAGAATGAAATCATTTAATAGCCTTTTTCAGTTGAGAAAAGATGCTAAAAACAATTTTATTTTGTTGCCTTGGCTTTGGTCTCAATTAACTTTTAGGCATGGATTTATTTGTAGCTAGTCTTCCCGTCTCATACCAAGTACCAAGTCTCTATTGAGATTCCGATGGCTGAGTGGAGAATGGCTCTAGAGACGAGAATAAGTGAACTCGTTAAGACCCTGTTGGAAGTCTTATCAACTGCAATGTGAACTACATTGGCCATTATTTTACAAAACGAGTGGTCATGTTCTTTTATTGCTGAAAAACTGCCAGAGCTTAAATTAAAATATGTTTTATGTATTCAATTTCTTGTCAAGCCGTATAGGCAAGTTTGACGCTTGTAAACGTTATGTAGTCAAACCTGTGAAATTTTAAAAATTGGAAAATTAAAAGAAATTTCAGGTAAGAAACAAGACACCCTGGGCGTTTCATCGTTATTAGCATACTTTGTTTGATCGATTCCCATCTTCTAACTAACATATGACTTAGTTTATTAGCACGCCCTGTTTGTAAGAGGAAAGTTGTCCCGGGACGAAGGTATCTGATGCCTAGTCGGTCGAGTTACTCGGGACCAGACAACTTTTCATACAACTCAGTTATGTATAAAAAGCAGCAAACAGTTTACATGCTGTCCCGCTTAGAAGGGTTAACAATTCGGCTAGCTGAGGCAAAATATCTCTTCACCTGGAGTGTCTTTCTTCATATAATCAGTTTATCCCTTCTTCCCAGGACAACTCGAGCTACATGATTTGCAAATTATTTTCCACGGTCGACACATCCTAGGCCATGCACATAACTTCATGTAACCTCAGGGCAAAGCTTTTTGGGACATCCGAAAATTTTTAAAAGTAGTAGCAAAATTGACAGCTGCACTGATTGATCCGATTCCGCGTGCAAGTTCTTTTGATTGCCAAATGGTTCTTCTGTTATGTGCCACAACTCATGTGACTCTGTTAAGATAAAAAATAGAAAACAGAGATTTAGTGTAAACAAGATGTTAAGTGCATTAATAAGGCAATCATATACAAGTTAGTATAAGAACTTAATAGTATACACATTCAAACTTAACATTTAAACCAATGACAATGCTGCGATATGATTTGTTAACGCACTAGCCTGCGTAGCAGTAGATTTTTAGGAGGGACCAAGTGCCAATCGCGCGGGCCGCCACGAGACTTGAACGCGTGAGCGAAGAATCTTTCTTTTGCTCGCGCGTTTAACACCGCGGCCGCTCGGTCGGCACTTGGTTTCCCCTAAAAACACCTGCTTCGTAGGCTTTTAACACACTGGTAACTAAATCCGGTACTGGCAGAAGATAAGAAGCAAAGTGCAGCAAATTTTTCTGAACTGAAAATGTATACTTTCTTAAGTCGGAGACATAAAATATTGATAATGAAAATAATATACTCCGATTCTGAAATGACAACACTACAAAACATTGACGGGTAGTTTGGGAGAAAATATATTCTTTATATTTTCTTCCAGCACCATTAACATTTTGTGGTGTTGCTCGTCTCAAATTCGCAAATAGTTTCTATCGCGATTCCAGCTACTTTTCTTAAGTTTTTGATGGCGACGTTATAAAGCTTGATTCTCCTAACATGAAATACGGTAATGGCCATGACTTCCGAAACAGCGGCTTTCTATCATTGGCTAAAAAGATAGCTGGTATATAGGATCGCACGTGTCATGTTGTCCAATCAAAAAAACCACAATTTTAAGACAACAATTACGTACCACAAACGCTGGCGTCTCAAAGAAAAAGAAAGCATTAAGTGTGAATTATTGGTTTTCACGCACTCCCTTGAGACGCGAAAGACAAAAGAATAAAATTAAAAATATTTTGTTGAAGGACACCAACATGGCCGCGATGATGTCAGGTGAAAACCGGCAATTGCCATACAAGTTTTGTTTGTTTTACTGGGCTTACCAGCAGGGGCGTAGCTTAACTTTTTAAAACCATTATGCAAGGGCTTAGCAAGGCTTGAAAAGTTTATATATTCCACTTACGCTGAAGAAATTTGACTTAAATGGACAAAATGGCTTCCTATTACTACGCCCCTGACTAGCTAGGCTACGCGTTCTCGTTTGCTCTAGATCAAATGCTCTCCCGTAGACTATTAATTGGAGTATTTACAAACCTGAAATGCAGTAAATCACGTTGATATGTACTTGCATATTTGTCCTTACAAATTTTTTTCAGCATTTCTTCTGAGCTTGGTCCGCTAAGGATTGATGGAAGAACAGGGAATGGTTTCCACACAGAAACAGCCTTCAAAAAAGAACAGAAGTCACAAACCACTAGTTGCATGAATCTACATTAGAAAACAACACAGAATAGAGGTCTGAACGAACAGAACTTAACTTAGTATGTAAGAATGATTCGAAGCTAGAGTGCTCTATGCTCGCTTTCGTTAGGAGATAAACTGAAAGCTTCAATCCGAATGCCAATTTATCCTTCCAAAGGACACCAGACTCGCAATAATTTTTTCGTTCGAAAGATCCTCGCCAACTAGATAGTTATTCAGTACCTTGGGCCCGGTTGTTCAAAAGACGGCTAATTTCAACACCGGATCAAGGAAAAATTCAAACAGTTATATTTTATATATACAGTAAAAGGTTTGCTTTGCTAAAAAAGCATTGTCTGCTCAGATATTCAAACAACACAAACATGTTAACCACGACTTTCCAATCCAAGTCAGTTGATCAACGGATCGTAAGAAACACGAGCGTGGAGAAGAAACAGGTTTTAACCTGGGAAAGGGCTTACTGGTCTTTGAACAACTGGGACCTTGGTTAAAAGATATACACATGATAGGCTTGAGTAATGCGTACGCACTTGATGAAACTATTGCCCACATGAAAAGCCTTACTTTTTAGTTTCAAAAAGTGAATTTGAAGACATTTCAAAGTTTGAAAAAGTCAAACAAGTAGTCGGTGTACATACAAATATCCTTTCCAGGGCCCGGTTTTTCAAAAAATCCCGATTGACTTAACCCTAGATTAAGACAAAATTCAAACAATAATTTCTTTATAAGTAAAGCTTTTTTATGCTTAGAGAATTCTAATCAGATTTACCAATAAAACAAATACCTCAACCCAAAAACTTCAGCCCAAAGCAAGCTTCAGAAGGTAGGAAACAGGAACATTGGTTAAAAAATTAACCCTGGTTTAGAACTAATCGGGTTTTGAGGAACCGGGCCTTGGGTAGCAAAATGGGAGTTTTTCCAGACTCTTATATTCTCCCAGTTTACTTTATCTCGATGGAGATCTCGTCGGGGTGAAGGTAAGCATGTCCTATTGGAACCGATCGAGGCGAAATGTACGTACATTACTTTTTTTTGGCTCAATAGTGGTGAAATGAGTGCAATACTTTATTGGGGATAGGTAGCATGTGTATCACTATGTTGGGGATCCATTGGGGTGAAGTATGTAAATTTGTGTGTTCGGGATATATATAGGGATTCTTCGTCAGGGATCCAAAGAGTGAAGCATGTAAATTCCTTTGTCAGGGGTCAATATAGGGATGATGCATGGACATTGCTTTGTCAGGGATCCATAGGGGTGATATATTTAAATTCCTTTGTCAGAGATCCATACAGGCGAAGTATGACTTGTTTGTTTGGGATCTATAGGGCTGTAGGGGTGATGCATGTAAGTTTCTTTGCAGGGATCCATAGGGGTGAAGCATGTAATTTCCTTTGTCAGTGATCCATAGAGGTGATGCATGCACATTGCTTTGTTCGGGACTTTATGTGGGTAGGGTGTCTGTGCTTCTTTGCTGGGACTCTTTTGCCGGTTTTCAACCTGACGTCATAGCGGCCATGTTGGTGCCAATGCATGAACAAAAAATTTTTAGTTTTTTCTTATTTGTAGGACACCAACATAACCGCTTCGTTATTTCGTCTTTTTGCGTCTCTAGGGAGTGCTTGAAAACCAAGTGGCAGAGCAAAGAATGTAAATTATCTTGTTTGACCCCATAGATAGGGGTAAAGAAGTCTATGCATTACCTTATCTGGGACGCCATAGGGGTGAAGAATGTTCCTAGGATATGTATCCAACACGTTTCCATCTTTAGCCAAAGAAGGGCTCCTCTGACGTAACGGTTTAGAGTAAAAATCTGTGTTATAAGATGACACACCCAAGATGGAAGGATCAGTGTTGAACAGCGGCTTTGGTCTATAGTTAAGTGGGAACAAAAGAATACAAACGTTCTTATTGATGTGATTATCATTCTTTGAAATAGAAAAACGTCCTAGTGCTTAATTCAGCACTCCCAGAAAAGGTGAAACTAGTTTGTTATTAAAAGTGCTCCAAACTCCAGAGATGGCTTATGAAGGAAGCTTCAGTTTACGGCGAGATTACCATCGGAACTATCTACTGTAGGACCTCAGTCGTACCGCATGCTAACTATTTATGAATAGGATTTTTTTTAAAAAAAACATTAACTAATCAATTATATTATTTAGTATTTTGCAAATTTGTGAAACGAAACTACAACAACAAATAAAAAAAACGTATTCTTGTTTGCCCTTTTTTATATTTAAATCCTTTGACCTTCTCAGCCAATTGCTCAACTCTTTCACTTCTCATGCATGCATCAAGATATTTGGTAAGAAGAAAGAGGAAACTGATCAAACAGACAAAACAAAACTCAAGATGGATAAAAATCAAATTTACTTACATTATTTACAACCATGCAATATTATAGAAGAAAAGATAGTATGAACTCCAGTTGGAAGGATAGATTTACCAACACATCCTGAACATGTGTCATGTTTCGAATTAAAAGGTAAAAAAAATTGAGCACATTGTAACCTTTTTAAAAATCTTGAACTCGGCAAATGATTACACTTACAAAAACTTAGCATCGAATTAAATCCCCTTTGCTTTTAGATATAATTACTTCAAACGCTTCTATAAGAATTCCTACTTAAAGGTACAAGAATATCTTCGACCTAACACGTTTAAACCCTTTCCGGCAGTCACGATTGTATTGGTAAATCTCCCTACAAGAACCTGTACTTAATATGAAACAAGGTTTGGATAATTTTACTTTTCACCTTCAGCCGCTCGCTTTGTTCAGTAATCAATTATTATTTTCTCATTACCAATTGTCTTACTTTGTAAGGGTTTTTTAAAGAGAATTTAGATGTTGATAACGGAAAGGGTCAAGAAGCTTCAAATGTTGCGTACAGAAATGTTTCAGCTATCATACTAAATTAAAGTTAAAGTTAAGTTAGAGTACACTTTTTTTACAAAAACGTACGTCCTATTTTTGGATCGATCGAGGCTGAATGTTTTTAAATAATCTTATCTGATATTTAGATTCCAGCCTCAAAGGTTCTTAATGTAATCACAAGTACATAGTACGTAGATAGATTCAAAGAGAAAATAAAGAGTCCTTCAAACTGTACTTCTTGTAAAACTTCCATGTATTTTACTCCATCTGGAAACGAGTCCATGATTTTGTACAATCAGGTAAACAAAATAAAGTCCTCGGCCGTTCCTCGGCCTTCTAAAATTTAGCCATTCCTCAGCCTTGAATGTGCTCCAAGCATATTCTTAAATTTAGCCGATTTTCAGCCTGGCGTTCTCGTAGAAAAAGTTTTATGAATGAAAAAGAGTGTATCATGTAATGTAAAGCTTTAATATATACTTTGTGGTCTTGGCGGGACTTCCGTAAAGTCCTCTGTACGTCTCTCGCACCGTGGTTGTCATAGGAGACGAAACAAAACGGTTGGACCCAACTGGACCTATTGTATACAACAAAACCGGAATATTAGTTTACTCTCGGCTAAAACCCTCGAACAGGAGAAGTCGGAATGAAACAGCTTAGTAGACTAACGGTATCTTTTACTTTACCTGATTCGATATTAATATTCTTCAATTCAGAGCGGAGCACCTTGCGACTGAAATCTTGGTAATCAGCCTGATAAAGAGTTCTTAAAGGACTTGATCGCTGCTTCTTCACCCCTTTTGCAGAACATGCGACAAAAATTTTCAAAAGTTGAATCTAAAAAGCCTGGTGATAGTTCAAAGTGTGCAATGTGACAGCAGTTTTACCTGATTTCAGTGTGTAATTTGTATTGCTTCTCCAATTGCGTGCATTATTATTCTGTGCCGTTTTGTGGTTGCTGTTCTTTATAGATGATCGTGAGAATCCCAAGTCCATCATCCCATTCCTCTATGTACAAACAGATTTAACTAACTGCATACAGTGGCCTGCCTTCTTTCTCAAAACTTAGAAATGTTTATAACTCGTTTGCTTCTTGTATAGAGTGCTTGATGTGTACACAGTATATACTGAATGATTTCGCGTCGACTTCGTTTACACTGCTCGAATTAAGTTTTGCTTAGGGAACAAACAAAACTATTCTAATTGAAAATAATTAACAAACGACGCTAAGTGTAGCGTAAGAAATCCCACGAGACAACATTGCAAATATGACCGTTTATATATTTATTAATTGTGCAAATCATCCGATGCAATTCGGGCTCTTAACATTTTTCTTTTTGCATTTTCTTATAGTTATTATTGTACAGAATTATAGCCTTTTTTGTTCAGAATCATAGGGCAATTACAACTAATGCTTAATTGTATAAATGCATCCATGACTACCATATGAATAAATGAAATAGTATAGCAAACTAGTCCAAAAAAGTTAAAACGTTTCGTTAACACAAATACTTTTCACGTTCTGTTGTCAGTATATCAAACCAAGATTTTGCAAGATGGTTCGTTTTAATCCTTTCATTCCTTCACTGTTTGTCAGTATCTACACTCTCCTTACAGTGGCAACAAGAAATGGCAGAGAATTTTTAGTAGTGAATTGATCATCCTCCAAAATTCTTTAAGGTGAATTATGAAATTCTCTCTAAACCTATTCAAAGAAATATAATATAAATTAATAAGTTATAAATCCCACAGCATAAGTATGTACAGTAAATTCTCCGAACTACAGCCAAAACTTTCATTTAACAAGTTTGGGAGAATTTTGCTTTTCATCGCCAGTAGTTCACTTTGTTTGATCAGTTCTTGTTTTCTAATTTCCAAATGTCTCGTCAGTTTTTATGTGTTATGTAAGGAGAAGTTAGATGTTCGTGCATATTTAACTTGGATTGAAACAGTTAACTCCCAACAAACACCTTAAGAGATCGGGTTAGTTGCAAGTCTCCTTCGCAACTGTCATGGCTTCCATATGCGTTCCGTTCCGTTCTTTCGTCCCGAACGGAAGCCTCGGACGGCTTCGAAGGACACTAAGTCAGTTGCCCGCGCTTTAAATTTGGCTGGGTTGGGACCGAGACGGTCGATCTAGTCGAATCAGAGCGACCAAGCCAGAATTGCTGCGTGTCACAATGGGACAGCAGGCACAACAGCAGCTTGGTAAAACTTGTTTGACTCCACGACGATAAGAAGAGCAGTATATGAAACATATTAGAGGATTAATGGCGTGGAAAATGCTTGGGAAAGGAAAAACGATATTCCTGTGTGTTGACCAATCATGCCACCCTTTAGGTTTTGAAGCGTGGTTGATAATTTCTGAAATCTTATAGTTTCCTACAGTTAAAACAAAAGCAACAACTATTGTTGCAAACATTTTCGTCAGACGAATATTTTGCTGTCTTCGCTTTAGCGTATTTGAGGAATGATTTCCTGGAATTTTTTGTGTGACAAGTTTTGCAATAATGATTGGATAAACAACTATTATTACAAGGAGAGGGAAAGCAACAAAGCCAATTCCCTTGAAAAGGGTGTAGTCTTTGTTTGAAAAGTTATCAAATCCGCACGAAAAACTTCTTGTGTTAAAATATAGCCATTTTAGAAATGGCGAATACGCTATCATTGGCACAAACCAAGTACACAACAAAAAGAAAAGCCTTATTTTTGTTTTCGCCATAAGCCTCACTTTGAGGGGACAAATCACAGCATACAGCCTATGGAGGGTGATAACTACGAGGCTTGTTACTGTAACTCCATAAGAAACATGCACAAGATAATAGCCGCATTTGCAGAACACAGAAAGGAAAGTAGGCGAAGAATTGCGGATGATGGCTGCTGTAAAAGTTGGAACGAGAAAGATAGTGTTCAGAGGAGCAGAAAGGTCCGACACCGCCATGTTGACGATGAAGAAATTCGGAGTCGTATGCAACCTCTTGTTGCGATAAACAACCACAATAACTAAAATGTTGCCAATAGTTGAAAGAATGCTGAACACGACGATTGAGTAGAACCAATATTCGAAGAAAATGTTACTGGCCAAGTTTACAGTTCCGTTTTGTCGTGTTGCGTTTTGTAGTCCCATCATTAATTCGCACTCAAAGGAATTTTTTCGCTGGGCAATGAAAATTAAGCACCTTTTTCTTCAAAACCTGAAAAATAATAAAATTGATGGTAGCATTAAAAAGATCGAAATAATTTGTCAAATTATGTAAAGCACAAGAATAAATTTCTTTGGTACGATCTATATTTATATAAAACATTTTCGACAAAAGCCATCTTCGGTACTGATGACTTTTTGTAGAGAACTTTTGATCACTTTTTAAGTTGATCAAAATTTAGCTGTTTGATCGTATCAAAAAGTTTCATCCCTTTGCTTTACAATTGCTTTACATACTCTAAAAGAAGCAAAATCGTGTCCACTTTACAAAGCTAAATCAGGTTTCCTAAAAATTGTTTATTGCGTTGGCGAGTAAGTACAATGGCTAATTTGCAATCGAATTTATTTGATTCGTAACTCATTCGGATTTGCCAGAACGCTCTAATGGCCAGCATTCCGAGTTCAAAGCGTCCTACGGCGAGGATAAAAAGTCTACAGACGTTTTACGTTGATCAAAAGTTAGCCACTTTACAAAGCATTCTAATTCTTTTATTATTAAAACAATCAAAAAGACAGGATTAATGGGCCATTTTGACAAACAAGAGATACCATGCTATCATTTTATATGTACACCCTTATATTTAGCTGGTGCGTTACCGCTCAAACTAAGGTCTTAATTATCTTCCATCTACTAACATAAGTCCTTGTCCCGTTTATAAGTTGAATCTTAGACAAAATGTCGGCGAAAAATGGCTGCTCAAAATGTGTATGTAAAAACGATGCTGCAGGTGTTCTAATTAACAATTGAACCCATGTTTGTCAAATCTGAAATCCAATCTGATTAACATTAGAAGCCTGAAATGGCCCAAGTTTCGTTTACCACGAGAGACCTTTAACAGACTTCCAGCTAAAATACTGGAAAGAAAGGAAGCAAGACTTGGTGAAACTTAATGGCGTTCGAAAAGTCATTACGAGCAATATTAAGTTTTCGCGTTTATATTTCGTTGTATCTTATACAGCTAAGAAGTATAACCTAGAATAAATTATGTCTTAGATAATATAAATACTTTGATATGAATTATAAAGCAATAAATCACGGGGATCAGAATCACTGGTTAACGTTTACAAAATATGTAATGAATCACTGGCTAACCGCTTTCATTCTCAAAAAACAGTGGTTTACCTGTTCAGATTGAGCCAAATTCAGCGTGGAAAAGACTCATCGTGGTGGATTCCATTTTTTAATATGTCCAACGTGCTAATCATCAATCATTCAGTTAAAACTAGGTGTTGCTAGAGTTCCGTAATCAACACTTTAACCATTGATGTCGATTCTTTACTTGCACTGGAACAAAAGGTGGTTCTATTCACAATTTGGCAGAATCTTTGACAGTCAAGTCGCTCTCAAAATTAAAATTTTCCACTTCTCTTCCTTGTTGAAATGTAACCTTCAGATTTTCAGAAGCAGGTGCGAATGCTGGTAACCATAACTAAAAAAATGATTGAAATCCTTCATTTCTATGTGTCAAACAAGGCTTTCTTCTATAATTACTGTTTACTTTTTATGCCGGTAGAACTAAGGTATTTAATTTTGACTGATCGCGGGAAGAAAATCAATACAGATGTTAAAAGCTTTCATCTTGACAATAGTTTTTTTTCGCTTTCCATAAAAAAGGCTTTCAGTATCATAGTTCGGCAAGTATGAGTGTCAAATTTTCTTTCTAGCATTCTATCCTTCTATACCAGGGGGTATTTTAGTTACCAGGGTTATGTCTTAAGCGTTATAAAACGTTTTATCATCACAAACACAAATACAAAACCATCTTCTACTCAGTTGGAAATTTCTTTTCAATCTGTTACTACTACAGCCGTTAGTTTCTCAGTCTAGATTCTCTCAATCTGAGTACATATTTATAGCTCTGCTTTCCATAAAAAAGGCTTTCAGTATCATAGTTCGGCAAGTATGAGTGTCAAATTTTCTTTCTAGCATTCTATCCTTCTATACCAGGGGGTATTTTAGTTACCAGGGTTATGTCTTAAGCGTTATAAAACGTTTTATCATCACAAACACAAATACAAAACCATCTTCTACTCAGTTGGAAATTTCTTTTCAATGTTACTACTACAGCCGTTAGTTTCTCAATCCAGATTCTCTCAATCTGTGTACAAATTTATAGCTCTGTATTTCTATAGAACTTAAAAGTCACACATGACTTGAGATTATTTCATGGATTTCTGTTAATGTAGTGTTATAGTTTGTTAAGATGTCAGCATGCCGTGCGGGAGGTCTGGGTTCGATTCTGATGCCGGATTTTCATCCAAGGTCTTAAAAAAATAAGAAATTTGCTCTGAAATCTTCGAACGGTTGGACCTTCCCGTCTTCTAGGATTAGGACGTTAAACCCCGGTGGCAGACTTTAAAGGAAACGCGAGTCCAGTTCTCTCTTCTTCGATCCCCCTCAAGAATATAATGAACATTAATATGGTATAAAAATTGATTGGCAATGATGATGATGATAATCTTTAATATAACTATTGAAACTACTATCTTAATTCTTTTTATGATGATGATGATATTGATAGTAAATTACTGGACCTAAGAGAATCAGATCCAATTCTAAGCTTGTTTATCCTTTTTAGGAATTAATAAATCCTTCTGAATCTACACAAAAGTGACTTTATATTAAGAAATTAAAATAACTTTTCAAAACTCAAATTCTAGGGAAGGGGACGGGGAAACTTTCGTTCCACAAAGATCACAAAAATTCCAGAGTTTGTTCTTTCTTTACACGGATATCGCAAGTTTTACTGTTCTAAAACTAATAACTTGTTTTTCATTTTCAATTAAATTAAGTTGCCTGCAGAAAATTCGAATTTTTGAGAACATTTATGATTAGTGACTATTTAAATCTGTTTGTATGCTTTTTGAGGGCTTAACAATTGCTAAATCTTTTAGTCCGAGCCGGTAAGGTTCTAATTGGTCAATACTGATCTCTAATCTTTTAGCCCGATCCGGTAAGCTTCAATCTTATTGGTCAACACAGATTTCTTAAATAAGAAAGATTATGAATTTCCATGCCGCTAGTTAAAAATCTGTCAAAACGTTTAAACAAATTATAAGGTTTCTGTTTTAGTAAACAGAGGAGGCCCGGTTTCGTTTGCACCTGCTCAAAAATGCTAGATAATTACAGCGTCGCAAGGAGCACAAAAGAACATAAAGGAAGCGAAGGCACTTCAGTTTGAAAGCATTGGTTTGCTGTTTTGCGAAAAATACAGCTTCGAGAAATCTAAAGTTACCAAGTACTATACATTGGTTGGAAACGCATCATCCTTGTGTTCTTTGCAGGTTAGTCACATTGATAACAACCAGGCAATTTTAACAGCAACTGTAGGTTGCACATCATTTGAATTAAAGGGAAGTTCATTGTTTCGTTACATATAAAGCAAACCTGCTTGATGATCGAACGCGTTGCAATTGGTGAGTACGTATGAAATTCAAATGGTACGGTTGTGTAGAAATGATAAGGTCTTCACCATCTTAAAAGAGATAATGTCTAACTTTTTAGCTTAAGAGGCAGTAGAGGCAAAATGTGCGAGAAAGAAATCTTTGAGAACCAAAACTTCGAGATAGAAATCTTTTGGATAGAAATTTTCGAGATCGATAAGATTTTCTACCTCAAAGATTTTCGATTTTGAAGACTATTATGTCGAAATAAAAAATTGTCTTCTATATCAAATCTTTATACCTCGAATACTCTCGTTCTCAAAGATTTCTTTCTTGAAATTTTTTATCTCAAGTATATCCCCTCCGAAGATTTCTATCTATAAGATTTTTTACTCGAAGATTATCTTTTTCAAAGATTGCATCTCAAAGATTTTCCATCTCGTTCCACTTAAATTATGCGTCTCAAACCTCTTTAGCTAGACTTTATTTAATTTTTTTCTTGTTGTGTGCATTTAAAGGACAAATACTGCTTTTATTTTGAGCAATTATGATCAGTTATTTGCCGCACAACTTTGAACATTAAATGGCATTGATAACTATCCACAAATGATTACACCAATCTCATTTAAACCCAAGCCATTCAAGAATAAGTTTAAAAAAGATTAAAATGATCAGAACCTTTTGCTTTCAGATTGCTGACAAAGAAGAACAGTAGTTTGCAAAATGCGTCCTCCGTGTGAACATCTGGACTTTGTTAAGCAGTTGTTGATTATTCTCAATTGCAACAAAGTGGTGGCCAAAAATGAGACCTTTAGAATCAACCAGACGGCTGAAGCTTGTTCAGACACCATGCGCATTTGGATAGAATATTGGATTTGTGTCTTATTCTTCGTTAGTATATTTTCAATCATAAACAACCTTTTGGTAATTTTCATTGTTTACCGCACCAAGAAACTGCATTCGACCCCTAATTACTTCATAGTTAACATGGCGATTTCAGATCTGTTTATGCCGCTCTGTAGTTATTCTCTCATTGTTTTTCTTGTAGCAGCTAAACAGCATATGGTCACTTTTTCACCTGCTTTGCTTCTACTTACCAGCAAATTGGGTATTTTTCTTGTATCTATCTCTAACGGAACCTCAGTAGCGAGCCTTGTTGTAATGACGGTACACAGGTTGTACGCTGTGATATATCCCCTGAAAGCGAGGCTTCAGGGAGGAAGGTCAAGATCTGTACTGTTGCTAAGTACTTGGTTGATGCCAATGATTATATCAACACCATTACTCCTTGATTTCAGCATTTCATCCTGCCAATCAAGCTTAGTTTTTATTTTACGAATACTGATCCTTCTATTCAACGTAATCTGCTTCATATTCTTTATCGTAATCCCCCTAACTTTGATGTTAGTAGCTTATCCACTTATAATTTGGCAATTGAAACGGCAAAAGCTGCCAGGTAACTTCTCTTTCATTGAATTTAAACGGAAAAGACAAAACGTTCAAATGACAAAAATGTTTCTTGTTAAAACAATTGTCTTTGTTTTAACAGTTGGTATCCACAGCTGTGTCTTGCTCGCGGATATCGCTTTAGGGAAGATCTCTG
>JAOBRD020449580.1:0-18232 GCA_027575215.2 Hydrozoanthus sils | reverse complement strand
GAACCCGCAACCCTCTGATTATCGGTCAGATGCTCTACCCACTGAGCTACAGAGACTCACATGGGGAGCCGAGTCACAGGATAAGTTCTTGCCTTTTCCCGCTGGACACACGTCTTGCAACTGCTTGCTGGATATGCCCAACAGCCAATGCTATATGAAATTATCAAATGATAATATGTATTTATACAACACCAAGTTGCAAAAACTTCTATATTTATCATTTGATAACATCATATAGCATTGGCTATTGGGCATAATTATATTATCAATTGCACTCACTAAAATCCTTGCTATCGATTATTATCAAATGCTGATAATAATTGATAACCACTTAACTAATTGTTATCAATTTTTGTCAATTATCAGTTTTATCAAGTAGTTAAGCCGGGTGTTATCGTTATTTCACGGCATTTGTGAGTCTTTCCTTTAATAGCTGTACGTATAATGCATTAAATGGAAACATTTTGTTGAATTGTAGTTACAAACTAACTAAACAGAGATGCCAGAGGGATTGTTTGCTTTAGTTTGTAGCAAATTAAAGTAGCAAAGCCGCGATCGTGGCGTGGCGAGCACTGAAGAAACCAAAAATAACTAACACTTGTTGTTTGGCGACCAAACCTTTCCATCTGGCGACCAAAGTATTTAGGTTAGTCACCACTTGGCTCCCTTGGAAAAAAGTTAATTTTCGGACCCTGTCATTCAGTGCGAATAAAATTCAAAACTTTCGACGACGATTGACGAGGTCACATAGTTTGAAAGGACGTCAAGCTGCTCTATACTAGCGTTTACTGCGAACTAGCGAGACCTTTGCTCAAACACTGGGCCATCAGCCACGCAAACTTCGCCTTGATCATATGATTTTGACTGGGAAAGTAAGATTGAATCTCCCGCCTTTCAAATCATGTGACATCACACATTTAATTTTGTAAATTTCGCAGCTTTGGCACTAAAATAGGCATTTTGTCTTCTTAAATTTGCCGCGAAATGTATTTTAATAACTGGTACCAAGCGTCTAAGCCGAATTTATACGGGTCACACTTTAATTTTGGATATTTTAAACTGGTTTGAAGATTTCGTTTCAAAAACACTTTAAGTTCGTATTGTACTTGACAATGTTATGTTGAATTGTAACCGTTTGGTAACTATTTTGTTGTCAAGAAACGTTACCATTCAGTTTCATAAGAACAAAGGTTTGCTCCGTCAACCCCTGGTTGCTTTTTTTCACTAGGATAGCTGAGGATGTTTTTCTCTTGCTCCTTGACATGGTTAAGCCTGACATACCTCAAGATGGTACAGAAGGAAACAGAGAAGAAGTTTTGAAAAGTGTGTTTGAAAATCGTGATCTATGGCTGGCTTTCCTTGGTGCTGAAGGACAGGTGACAAAGCTACATAAGCACCCAAAGCTTGACCGGATTCGCGATGTGATACAATGGTTTGCTGAAACAATAACGACGCGTTGTGTACGGATAGGCTTCTATGACGACCTCTGCAAGTTGTTTCAAGAACCCTCTGGTGACAAAGAAAAAACGCTATGCGACGCTTTTGCGCCACTCCTAGGTGCTATAAGGGCGTTTGATGACGAAAGTATTGAAGTCTGGAAAGATGCGTTTTTAGAAACTCGCAAGATCAAGGCCTCGTATGAGGAAAAGCTTTCCAAAGTGAGTTTTCTTGTTCGCTACTGTGAGAGTATTGTGTCACAAATGGGCCATCGCATTGGCAACCAGGAGGCCTGGCTCAAAGCGATTAAAGAGTTTGGGAGCTCCTTACCCTTTAAATCCCTGGGAGAAGTGGAGAAAGATCACAATTGGATAATGCTAGAGAAAGGTTCGCAAATAGCAGAAACAGTGTTTCAACTGGGAACTTCCCATGTTTTCCGAATTGTTGCAAAAGGTTGTTTAAAACGCAAAACCCAAGATGAAGAGGATGCTTTGTTTGTGGAAGATGTTGTAAGCACCCTGAATGCGGAAGGAATAGAAGAGTTTCAGAAAGTTTGCAACCCTCTCTTTCATAAGAAAGCTGATATACTTGTCAAGCAAGCAGATTTGTACTGGAGGGAATTTCCAAACAAAGAAAGTCTTTGTAAGGAATTCTCGTTCATAGAGAAGTATTTCAATCGTGGAAACGTAAATAAAGCAACGAAGGAGTTTTTGTTTAAGTATATGGAGCTACCTTACCTGCAACGTAAAGTTCAAAGCGCTGAAACACTTGTCCATGCATTTGGCCTTGATGAAAACGTTGAATCACAGTTCCTGCTAGTTCTTCAGCGATTTGAGAAGGCTGCCACAGATGAATCAACAACACTACAAGATTTGTCGGCAACCATTGAAACAGTTCCAAGTGTTGTTAAAACTCTTGAAGATGATAACTTCAAAGATGTTGTTGACGAATTAGCTCGTTCAAGAGACTTGATCACCTTTATCAAAGAAGTGGCAAATGAAGACATTCGTGTCCTCATCGATGCAGTTGAAGAGCACTCGGACCAGTCAGTCTCTGAATCAACTGTTTCTGACCTCATTGAATTGCATCGGTTTCTCCGAGGTACTTTGAAGAACACGTCCTTGTCCCCTGAGGATCTTCTTGAAGGTTTGAAAAACAGCTTTGATGCATTGAACAATGCATCTGGCCTGGCAGCCCAGATAAAGTCCTGCAGTTGTAATGTTCATAGTCTACGAGGTCTTTATCTGAATGTGGCAAATCGAGGAGAGGTGACTAGAGAGATCATTGCAAATGCTGTTGAGAGGGGGCGTTACCGAGTTGATGTCCAACCTGATTGTAGACCAAAGGTTGACATGATCTATGAGCGCAAGGACGGTAACAGTGTAGTCCACAGTTTGGCTGACCTTTTTGATTTACGAAGCCGTGCTCTTCTAATTATTAACGCTGATAGGAAACCCTCAAACGACACCACAAAGCAAGTCGAATTCGGTAAATTTGTGGATCAAGTTGATGCAATTACCGAAATCCTTCACATTTTATCTAAGCTCCAGTCTTCTGGAAACCCCAGATTCAAGAAATTTTGGAAAATTCTTGAATCAGCTGAGGAAATAAAGAAACTAGAGAGATACTTACAGGAAGAATTGACGAAATGGGAAGATATTTTAAAGTCAGCACGCGAAACATACTTTTATCTGAATTTTTTTTATTCAGATCAGCTTTGGAAAATCCAGGAATACTTTGCCGCGGGAACTGTGGACAAAAGCAAGGAATGGATGAGACAAGAAGTCCTTTCACTTCTCCGTTACATTGATCCATCTTTTAAGATAGAAGACCTGGATTCCGTTTCCGTGGGTTTTAAGAAACCAAAAAATGAGCGAGATCTGGAAACCAATTTGAACAGACTTGGAGCTTTCTTGGAAGAAATTTTCAAGTCAAGGAAACTTCCCTGTGAAGTAAAGGAGGTGAAGACAGTTGGTGCATCAGCAAAGCAGTTCAAGGAAACAGTTAAGCCAGGCCAACTGTACGTAGCAGTGCTGGAGCAAAACAGTAACTTGACAGTCAACGTGTTGATGTCCCTTTTCCGAAATGCTACTGGTTGTCCACCAAAACCAAATCAAGTTTTGTTCTGCCACCAAGAAACAGAGTGGGATGAAGTATTCCTCTTCCTACAGAGGTGCTTCAAAGCACCAAGCTTCGGAATTCAAAGTGAACTTCACTGCATTGCCAACGTCGAGTATCTTACCAACGAGATTCAGTTCGACCTAGTGGAAGAAATCAAGAAACTCAAGGAACAGTTCGAATCGAACAACAATTCCTCTTTTCTGCTAAGCCTGATTTGTTGTGGCGGTGATCACCACCATATTGTTGACCAGTTTTTAGAGTTCAAGCACCATGTCTCAGGGATGACGGATGTCGAACTTAAAACTTGCTTTGCTGATTCGTTTCCAAATGTGGCAATGGTAACATCAGACTTACCTGGCTTGGGGAAAACCGAAAGCATCCGTGAAAACGCAGCTGCTATGAAACGCGGAGTTGTCACTGTTCAAATCAGTGGACCTTTATCTCGCAAAGCTCTTGTGCGGCAAATGCGTGGTCTCGAATTGCATGCATTCGAAATCCTTCACTTGGATGTTGGAGAAGTGGACGATGTCCAGTTTCTGGACACATTTCTTTTCCAACTGATTGTTGTAGGAATGGTGTCGTCCGGCACAACGCTTTACCATCTGCCTTCGAGAATTATCTCTATTGAAATAGCCAACACTCTTCATCACTGGTTGCGCGATTCATTTCCAGTTTGTAAATGCTTCAACAGAATTCATCTTGATCGCGGTGTTTACAAAAAGTTTAAGATTTCCGAAGAAATAACCAGTGCTGTGCAAGTTGTTTGTCATTACCTTGACGCGTACGAAAAAGGCCTTCTTGAGCACAAAGATATCTCATTTTCTAGTTCGACTGAACTCAAACCACTTGCTCAATCTCGTTGTCAGCAATTACTTTTTAAGCATTTCTCTGCGACTGGAGATATGTCCTTCACAGTACTTGAGATTTTTCTCAACGTCCTAGCAGATCAACTGATGAAGTTCTCCACAAGCCAGTTCTTTAGAACAGCAAACTTGAGGGTAATGTTGAAGGGAGATCATGACGTCCGCACTCAGTTGTTTCGTTCTCTTTTGGATGTTTCTCAAGAATTTGCATCCCGTTCCGTTCTCGTTTGCCGTTCAGAGCAGTCTGGAGCAGTTGCTGAGCAGCAAGCAGCCAATGTTCTCGAAAGAATGCAACTACAAGTTCGTAACACAGCTGAACAAATGGTTAACCGAGTAAAAGGGATGATTCAGTGGGCAGACAGCAACCATCTCATAGTAGTTTTTAACAGTCAGGATAGCCACTCTATTTCAGCTTTGTACCGAAATGTCAGCGAAGTTCCAGCACGAGTACAAGATTTGTTCAAGAGCCAAGCTCTGGCTAAGAAACTTCAGGATTTCGCAGGATTGACGCAGAAGCAGTTGCGAGAGAAGCTGAATCGCATCGTACGCCCATCTTCCTTGTCTAAGAACGAAGATCTTGCCACATTGTCTTACGCATTGACACCGGATAATGTGCTGAAAATGGCATTAATTATTCAGCGGGTTCGAGCAAATATCCCAGTAATTGTAATGGGCGAGACCGGTTGCGGGAAGACAAGTTTGATTCGTTACTTGGCAAAGACTTGCGAAGTCCCTTTCTGTGTGTTCAATTTCCATGCAGGCATTAAAGAGGAAGACATCATCGCTTTCATCAGTAATCTGATAGACGAGGCGAAAATGGATGGTCATGCGCGATGGGTGTTTCTTGACGAAATCAATACTTGTGAATACCTTGGAATGATCAATGATCTAATTTGCCATCGAACTCTTTGTGGAAGGCCACTCCCACCAAATCTGGTATTCATGGCAGCTTGTAACCCCTACCGACTTCGTGAATCAGACCAGATTGAAACAGCTGGGCTAAGTGGGAAGTCAGCCGTGGATGAATATTCGAAACTTGTCTACCGGGTACATCCACTCCCCGAAACGATGATCGACTATGTGTGGGATTATGGCTCCCTGGATGAGAACGATGAACAAGCTTACATTGCGAGAATGGTTGAAACACTTTTCAGCAACCAACACCAAAGTCTTCTTGTTAGTCTTCTGTCTGCATCGCAGGCTTTCATCAGAAAAGAAGAAAGGAGCCCCTACTGTGTTAGTTTAAGGGACATAAACCGATGCAAAAAACTCATCGGCTGGTTTTACTGTGTCCTGGAGCACCGTCAACCTCTTGATCAAAAAAGAGTTGAATGCCATTTGGAAAAGTTTTATTGTATCACTCAGACGAAGACCAAGGAAGTTCGTTCCATCATTCTCGCTTTAGCCCACTGCTATCAGTCGCGCCTTCCTACTGCAAGAGCAAGGAAAGAGTACCGAGAGTGTATGGTTGTAATTTTTCAAGAGAAGGGTGGAGTTAGCATGTCATCCCTAACAGCCAGTGACTTTGAAGCTGTTGTTCGAATGGAACAAGAAGAATATCTCACCCGTATGGAGCTCCCCGATGGAACAGCGAAAAATGCAGCACTTCGTGAGAATGTCTTTGTCATATTGGTGTGCATTCTCAACCGCATTCCAGTTTTTGTGGTTGGCAAGCCAGGATGCAGCAAATCACTGTCTATGCAAGTTATAAGAAGTAATCTCCGTGGTCGTGATTCCATTGACGAATTTTTTAAAAGCCTTCCACAACTCTACGTTGTTTCCCACCAAGGCTCCGAGTCCTCAACTTCTCAAGGAATCGTCAAAGTTTTTGAGAAAGCTCGGAAGTACAAAGAGAAGAACGAAGAAGGAGCTGTTCTTCCGGTTGTTCTCCTTGACGAAATTGGCCTTGCAGAAATATCTAAGTACAACCCACTTAAGGTTCTTCACAGTTTGCTTGAACCTGCAGAGGGTGAGTTCCCAGACGTAGCTGTAGTTGGTATATCTAACTGGTCACTAGATGCTGCAAAGATGAACCGCGCAATTCACCTATCTCGACCAGAACCAGACATTGAAGATCTAAAAGAAACAGGACTATCTATTCGCCATGCAAACTTTTTTGTGGTCAACCAGATGAGAGCTACGACGCCATTTCCTAGTGACGATCAGCTTGAAAGCCTTGCTAAAGCATATTATGATTATCAAGCCACCCAAAGATATGCCAATTTTCATGGTCTTCGTGATTACTATTCTCTTGTCAAGAGCCTCAGTATCAAAAGAGTTGCTGAGTTTGAAGAGTTCGTGGATGAAGAAACAAGTGCACGAGTAATTCAAACCGCCCTCAAACGAAACTTCGGTGGCATTCGATATGAAGAGAGCAACATACAAAGGGTATTCATGGAGAAGATGCCAAACTGTAACACAAATGAAGAACTAGTTGCTACAGCCAACTTGATTGCTGAGAACTTGCATGACCGCCTTGCCCGTCATTTGATGTTGATAACAGCTGCTGATTCTGCCATCGGTCTGTTAGATCAAACACTCCGCGAGTTGGATAAGGAAACAATTACAATCTTCGGAAGTGCGTTTGAAGAAGATTTGTCGGATGAGTACAATTACCGCGTTCTAAGCCGCATCATCCTTTGTATGGAGAGAGATTGTGTTTTGATCTTACGAGACTTGGAAAGCATATACGGCAGCTTGTACGATATGTTAAACCAGAACTACACAGTTGTCGGGGGAAAGAAGAACTGCAGAGTTGCACTTGGAGCATATAGTAACCCAATGTGTCAAGTTCACGATGGCTTCAGGTGCATTGTTCTAGTCGACCAGCAAAAAGTTGATTACACTGACCCACCGTTTCTTAACCGGTTTGAGAAGCAGCTGCTCCGATTTTCTGATGTCATCTCTTCTGATGAAAAGGCTGTCATTTCTTCCCTTCAAACCTGGGTCGAAGACTTTTCTACAATTTCTCAAGGGAAAACGCAATTCAGTGTCTCTGATACATTTGCAGGATTCCACGGGGACACATTGCCATCACTGGTTCTACATCATCGATCAAAAGAAACAACCTCAAAAGAAGATCTTTTTGAAGACTGCAAAAAAGACTTGTTGTGGGTAGCATCCCCAGATGGAATTCTGAGGGCCATGAAGTCAAAGCTGTGGGAAGAGGTACCTTCAGAAGTCAACCGCTTGTGTGAAGAGTACTTCAGAAAACCAATCCACGACGGAATCGGCAACTACATTAGATCAGAGCTTGAAGAGAATGTGAACGACGATGATCTTAAACTTCTCATCATGACGCACAGTAACATCCACACAGAAATAAGCAAATTACTTGAAGGAGTAGTAATATGCCTGTCTGAGAAACTCAGCTCGTTTAAGTCTGAGAAACATCTAACATCTCGCCTAAAGGCCTTCTGGATGGAATCTGATGCAGAAATGCTTGTCCTTCAGTGTGCCCCAAACCTTGACTCGCAACACATGTTGCTTTTGAAGTCTATCGTTGAACAGCAACGGCAAGATTTTCTTCCCTTTGTTAAAGGTAAGGACAGAAAGAGTGGGAAGCATGTTTGCATTGTGATACACATGCAGCGTGAGACTGAGGAAGATTTACAGCCTTGGCAGTTTAACTTTTTGAGTGGATGGAAGCAAGTAATGATTGATGTTTTAGAAGAACCTTCTTTGTCATTAACAAAGATTCTTGGAGCCAGCCTCACTGATGTACTTGATTCCAGCGAGTTTGCGTTTAGGAAAATTGCTATTGATCAAATCATGTGGTGCTTCACTTGTATCAAGTACACGAGCAACCAACGCTCACTGGAAGGCGCCTTGTCTTTGGTGCAGCGGATCACCTCTTCAGAAACCACGTTTCTTACTTTTAAAGAATTGGCCAAAGAGTGGATTCAAAACCAATACACGGACGATGACATCTTCACAATGGAAGTCGCAAGGCCGTGGCAGATTTCCGTAGCATGCGATCGCCAAGCTCTTGTCAATTCTTCAACTCTAGTAGGAGCAATGCAGCATTATGTTACTCACTTGGTGCGACAACCTCTGGCAATGATTGTATTTTTCTTGGAGGAAGAGTGCGCTTGGCCAAGGAGTGTAGTTGATGGTGAAACAGAAGATGAAGATGAGCTGAACGAGTGGAAAAGCTTGCTGCTTGACAAGGAAGTGTTCAACATGAACGAAGTTGCCACACCACGTGGAGCCGAATTCTACGAAGTTTCCGGGAAAAGACTTCAGTTGAAGTTTCCATTCTCATCAGTACTTAAGAGGAAAGTTGAAGAAGTGAAGACGTTGTTCTTGGAAGACTTAAAGAAGCTTCAACTTGACGAAGACAACTTAGATGATGAAGGGGAGCTAACAGTTGAAGTTGGCATTCAGCAGCTAGAAAGGTTTTCATTTATCGTAAAGCACAAGGCTCCACAGCTCTTCCAAAGCAAGTGGGCTTTAAGAAACATTGCTGCCTACCTTGAAGACGTTCTTGATATTACATCAGCAGCAGTTGATTTTGAGCTTTCCAGAGACCAGAGAGTACAGCTACTGAAAGCAGAATGTGCATCCAACATGGTGAAGTCGATGGGACTAGACGTTTCTCTTCTTGTCACAGAAATCCACTCCATTCTTTGGAAGAAAACGCCTCTTTTAGCTGCAGAACTTGAACTGTTCAAAGCCGCTCATTCTTTAGTACCCATTGACTTCAAACCTTTCTTCGAGAAGTACACAGAACAGTTTGATGAATTGATAGCACATCGAGTGAACAAAGAAGACATGTTCGATGATATAGCTACTGCGCCGCCCGAGATACAACAAAGCGATGATCTTGAAAGTAGTGCAAGCAAATATATCGTGAAACACGATGAAGATGGAGGCATGGATGATATAATGGAAAGAAAGACAAAAGAATTGAAGTTTGAAGATAAAATGGAAAACATAGATGGAGATGGAAAAGAAGACGAAGACTTGGGGCAAATTGATCTGAAATTTTCAAGAGATTCTCTGTCTGATGGAGTTTCACAACCCAACAGTGACGACGAGTCTAGAGACCAAAGAATCCAAGAAGAGATGCCTGGAGGTGCTGAAAACACCGACGACTCCGATAACATTTGTGCAAAAAATGTCGAAACAGAAGTAATGGATAATGGTCCCAAGGTTTTTGCATCCTTTGCAGAGGTAGGCAACATCTCAGTTTTACCTCATGTAAGTGGAAATAACAAAAGTGATCGAAAACGTGCGTATTTATTTATCTTGTATGCAAACCGTTTTAATGGTAGTTGAACTCAATTTGTTTTCGGCTGTGAGCCTCATTGGTGTAAATCGTTTTTTCGTTTAATAAATTTGATTATACGACAAATTGTTTCACCTTGAATGTGTAAATTACATTTTAGGATCTAGCAGAAGCCTCCATTACAGCCCTTCTACCAACTCAGCCGACTGTTATGACCCTTGGTGGTCCAAGACTATGGCAGCGTTCTGCAAACACCATCCTTTCTTTGGCTACTAGACTTCTTGTCCATCTTCCAGTTGTTCATTTTTTACGTGTCTGCAACGACTTTGCAAGTCTAGTCTTAATTCCGGAAAATCTTGAGCCGTATTCGTTGTACTATCTTGGAAAACTTGGAGAAAAGCTTGCTCCTAAGTTCTTGGATTCCATAAAGTGTTTTGAAGAAGTTGACGAGTTTGTATCCTGTCTGGAAGTTAGTAAACCGGAAAGAATCCAACACTTCCTTGGTCTTTTTTACGGCCGTTGCATTGAAACAAACCCTGACACGCAACTCCTTTACAATATCTGTGAAAGGATCTGCTCAAAAGAGGATGCTGAAGGCATGAAATACATGGGATCTGTTGTACATCGGGTCTTTCTTAATGAAGAAGCCTTCTACCCTGGTATCTTCAGCGAAATCGTTGAGAGTCCGGAGAACCTGACTGACGAAAACCCCGCATTGATTGACATTGACAGCTGTCTATCTAATGACGAAAACAAAGATTCGCATTTCGCAATTCTTTGCTGCGATCTTCTTTGTGAAGTAGCTTTTCAGAATGTTGAAACGGCCAGCATAACCGGATCTGAGGATGAGCCAATGAAGAAGTTTGACAGAGCCATCCAGGTGCTGCTCGATGAGGAGACAAGTAGCGGGCTAACAATGGTTTGTGCCATCGCTTACCTTCGCTCATTTCTAAAATCACTCGCTTCTACTTTCCTTCGAGTGCATTGCCCTGCCAATCTTGATATGGTTCTTCATGAAGTAAGCGCTGTTTTAAAATCAAAGGCAGAATCGACACTAGAGGTAGAGAGTCGCAAGTCTTCAGCAAGTTTGTATCTTCTGAAGGAATTTCGTCGACAGTTGTCACTGTATGATATAAGGATTCTATGCGAGAAGACTCTACAGATGACGTGTTTCCACGACTTAAAGTGGTCTGATTCGGTTTCAATGTACAAGACACGACAGCATTCTCTTTGTAGTGCTAAAGAGTTGTCTACTGGTCAAGAAGCAGTCGTCCGTTTGATGGAAAAACAAGAAACAGAAGCAATTGCGGATCTCGTGAGCTCTGCAGTTAACTCGGCAGACAACAGGTTTAAGCTGATCGCTCTCATTAATGAGATTTTCTTTCATGTTCGATCAATACGTCCCACCAAGGACACAGAAACCCAAGCTGCAAAAGAAATCTCAAAGTTGGTTGATGAAAGGTTCTCTCGGCCATTCTCTGAGCTTGTAAAACAGCTGCTCGGAGAGAAAGATTTCCATGCTTCAGAGCTTCAAATGCAGCCACTGAAATCCTCTGTTGAGGTTCAAAGAGCAATGCTAATATTGCACTTAATGGCGCTCGTGTTATCAAACCAGAAGCAAGTGGACAGTCGTGCTGACCTAGTTGAACCTTTTGCTGTTTACATGCTAAATCCCTCTATGGCCAAATTTGTCGTTGCTGGACCAACGTCAGACAGTGGGTATGACGTTTACCTCAATGTTAACCATCCTTTAAATCATCTTTATCTCTGTGCCTGTGGAAGCGCCTTTGTGTGTACGTCAACAACCGGAAACCCAAAGTGCCCTAACT
This sequence comes from Hydrozoanthus sils, assembly GCA_027575215.2. Classification (NCBI taxonomy): domain Eukaryota; kingdom Metazoa; phylum Cnidaria; class Anthozoa; order Zoantharia; family Hydrozoanthidae; genus Hydrozoanthus; species Hydrozoanthus sils. Next base: position 6,752 of record JAOBRD020449580.1, on the reverse strand, counting down.
GCAAGGCTCCAACACTTGCGCGGGATAAACGCGTGAAACCAGCACCAACTGTGGTGAAGGGATACTTACCGTTTGACCCAGAGCATCTGAAGAGCAACGTCATAACTGCCAGGGGTCTAAAACCCGTAGTGTTTCGTACTCTTCATCTGCTTGTTCACGCTGCGCTCTACGCCGGCTCATCCCTCGGCTTGGTTGATGACAAGAACTTGTCCCACTTTCTAAAGGGGAACAAGGACCTCAAAGACCCCCACCAGTACTGCTACAGCCATTTTCAAAATGATCTGAATGTTCTCAGCCAACTCCTGGTCTGCAGTGAAGAGAGAGTAATAACTTGGGTTCATAGTGTTCTTCAAAGAACAAAACATCTCTTCACAGCTGGTAGTATGGGAGGATTGCCCGAGACTGAAAATTATCGGATTGACCTTGAATTGAAGTTCAGTCAGGAGATTGAGTCGCAGTTATCTGACGTGTTCCGCCCTTTTGCCTGCCATCAGTCTGCGTTGAGTGTCCAATCTGGTGTTAAAGACGTCGAGAAAAGAATCGATGAAGAAGATGCAACCTTTGTTGCTCCGAGTGATGAAACACCGGTACAATGCTCCGCGAGCCTTCGACGTTTCTTTGGGGTAACAACTCCAAAGTCATACGAACACATGAAAGCTTTTTTTATGAATGCAGATGATCAAGTTAAAGCACAGTACCCCATCATTGGACTGTTTTTGGATCATGGTTCAGACCTGGCACTTATTCGTTACCTAAATCCGTTACTGAAGTGGCAGCGTGTTGTTGAGAGCCTTTTGAGCCGCAGGCTTAGTCGTCAGCAAGCCCAGTCAAAGTTGATATCAGAATTCGTTCGTGGAGAGCACAAAGGTAAAAGTCTATCCGAGAGTCTGAAGCTTTTTGAGGCGTTCAAGAAGTCGTGGGATGAAGTACGAAGCGTGATTGCAGAACATCTTGGAGTTGAGGAGTCAAAGGTACCGCGAATAAGTGAGATGTCATGCATTGGTTTTTGTCTTGTTGAAGAACGAGAAAATGGGATCTTCCTCACTGCAGCACTGAAAGCACTACAGAAGAAACAAAATAAGTTTCTAGAGAAGGTCTTGAACATCGCAGCCTTGGAAAAGTGTTCTGCTTTGAGCTCCATCGAGAGAGGAAAGGGAGAAAGCACGCTAAGTGCAGTTCATATTCAGGATGCGAAGGAAACAGAACTAATCCTTTACGAGTGGACTGACAAAATCCTTCGTCACTGTCAAAACAACACTGAATATGGTCGTGGTCGTGAGATAATCTACGATTTCGACAAGATCGAGAAAGAGCTTGTTGCCCGCTTTCTACTGGGGAAATCATACCTTGCAGGCGAAGATGGCCTTAGGGAATTTGTCTTCTCGCAGGAGCTCTTCCATGCATGTGCTGGAATTCTGAACGACCTACAACAAGCTATCCCCCAAATTGCTCTAACAGCAGAAGTTCGAAAGGGAATTGTTCGTCTGAAAGAGAGAAGTCTGAAGAATGTACGAGACTTGCTTGAGCACCTTGAAGTGGTTGTTTGTCTTCTGAAGCAAACCAAGGGTGAGCCAGATGAGTTACTCACCCATTACACGGACAAGTGGCTTTCAATGCTCCCATGCCCGTTCCCAAAGAACCTTCTTGACGAATGCTACGACACAATCATGCTGAAGCATATAGTAGCACTTTATCAAGCTTTGGAAGACATCTTGTCTGAGGCTGCAGTTGATAGTATTCCTGATGCTTACACCCAGAAACTGGTTGATGAAACCAAAAAGGTTTGGATTAATTTCTTTACGTATCGTACACCTGCAAAAGCTTGTCTATGACAAGACTGTGTTTGTCTCCGGTGGGACAACAAAAATATATTGGAAAATATGCATGCAGACCTTTTAGAATACAGGAATAGCCTTCAAAGCAACTAATTTTTCAAAAAATTTTAGGAATGAAGCTGCTGCTCCCCCCATACGACACTCGTAATGTCATTGCCCTCGCCCTCCCCTTCTTAGTATCAGTTTGCTTCGCCGGCCCTGTCAAGCTTCTAAGTTTGCCTGTTCTTTCCACTTGAATTATTTAAAATATTGCTTTTTAAAGTTGGATTTTCGTCACTTTTTATTCTTTCTCAAGGATTTGGAGAAGTTAACTGCTGTTAACCCGAAAATGGGAGAAATCAGCCCTGTGGATGCCATGACAACAGCACTGCGTCGTTTTACATACAGGTACCTCTCTTCAGAGGATTTTCTGCCTTCACCAGCTAGTCACCTTAGTCTCGACGATCCTTCGCTGTGGCCCTTGAACTATGCCAAACCAAATGACATTGTCCCTGAAACGTTACTTGTTGGAAACTTGAGGCCAGCGTTAGATTATCTTCAAGATCTATCAAAGGTACGATTTAAAGAGAAAATCTGTTTAACATTTGACAGTTAATAAAAAGTCGAAAAAGCGGTTAGGATAGGGGGTTATGTCTGTGAATGTTCAATTGGAAATGACTAAACTTACTTCTTGAAGGTGAAGAAAAGAAATGGTATACATTTTTATTAAGTCAGGTCCAAAGAAGTCTAGGAACCCATTATAATGGTATATATCTCATGCCTAGAAATGTAGATCCTGTGTTTGCACTTGCCCTTGACACATTTTCCGTAACATAGAGGATCTTGTAGCAATTGGAAAAGAGAAAATGGATCTGATCCGATCGGAGTGCTCGAGAGGGTTAAAAGGGAAATGATTCGTTAGTAGCCTAAAAACAAGCTTGAGGCCCACAAAACGTGTCAAGACTAGCTTTTAGCAACTATAGCTGTGGTATTAAAATGTTTAACCTTCAAAACCCGGTTGTTAAAAGGCCGATTAGCATTTAAATCAAGGTTAAATCTTTAATCTACGTTTTTGTTTCCAACCTTACAAAGACTGACTTGCGCTGTAGTTTTGAAGTTTTTTTCCGTTGAAACAGTATTTTATACGAACTCAGAGAAAAAATTACTTCTCTAATTTTGACTTGACCCATTGTTAAAGTTAACCAGCCTTTGAACTACCCAGCCAAGAAAGCCGGGACTTAACAATGCAATACAAAGCTATTTCAACTGCTTCCAATCAGGGCTTTTCAGCAACGGCTAACAAAGTTTGGTGTTGAAAGTCTTAAATAGTCCGCTTTATATAGCTCACATTTACATTCATTAAGAGTTGCCCTCAGTTAGTAGTTGACAAGCCACGATAGCGGGATAACCCTACTCTTCTTTGACAAGTGTTATGGGTTCTTTTAATTCACCCGATAGGAGATCGAGAAGCTGGCCCTACGATTTAACGTCCTTTTTCGAGAAGACGCGAAGGTCTAACCGTTTGCAGATGTTAGACAAAGGCAGCGCTTTCTCCTCAGTTACTTTTAGACCCTGAATTAAGGTTCAGCACCAAGAATCGAACTCGGGCCTCCCGCACAACAGACTGGCGCCTACTGGGCTAAACGGGCGTCTTTTTTGTTGTTATACAAAACTATTCACATTCTGTTTCGTACGGTGTGTTTGTTGTTGAATAGGGCATGCAGAAGCGATGTGGACGTTCCGGACCAACTACAACAAGGAAACCAACTGCAAGAACCGCTGCACGAAAGAAAGCTGCCAGAGCAAATACGTTTGGCTTCACGTGAAGAACAAAACTTTTAATGGCTACAATTGTTTAGTTTAAGAATGCATTAGATTAGAAAGTAAAATGTTTTTGGCAGCTGTGCATCCTTTAAAACAGTTTAATTGCACGTAAAAGAGAAATTTGTTATTTGAAACGAACGAAACACAGTTGTTTTAGATGATTGAAGATGTAAGAGTCTGAAAACGGATGAAACTTTTTCGCTTTCACTAGAATGCCTTTAAGACTAAAAAGCCAAGATTTGAAGGCTCCACCGTTTTAGCGGGAGCCAATAAGATATCGTTTTGTACAAAAAGGTTGAATTTTTTCTTCAACACACACGTAAAAGGAATAGTTTAAAATGAAGAAAACGCTTTTTCTTGAGATAGTTGTTTAGTTTGTTGTAGATGTGCAACTTAAGGTCTGTACAGATCTTGTCGTTGAGCATTATGAAGCCGAGTCTGTGAAGCTCGAACGTTACAAAGATAATTGATTTATTTACCTCAATTTGTTGTTATTTCAACATGTTTTTAGAAGTTAAGTTATAGAAAACATGTGTTTCTCCTATGTTATTCCCTACTTATCCATAAAATGTAGTTCGAGTTGAATTTTGTTGCAGTTATTTAGTAGCATTTTAAATGCTAAACTTTGACTGAATACAACAGCGCATATATCTTAGGCTTGTTTATAGTCAAAAGAATTTGCTGTTCTTTTGGTAATTACTACAACTATAAGGATGACACTTAAAACATATGTGCATGCAATTATTAGTTTTTTTAAAATACTATATTGTTCCATTGTATGAATTTGGAAACACTTTATATAGTCAAGTAATAAATTAGATAATTTGAAAATGTGTTTTGCACTATTACCGTAAAGAGAAATTGTAACGATGTTTGAAGCTGTTTGTGAAAGCAAACAGAAAAGAAGACAAGTTTCTGTCCCATACTTTCTATTTGTTTGTTCAGCTTCTTCATTTGTTGCTAGCATTTCGAACTTTGTTGTCTCAGCTTGAAACGGTCGCCAATTCTTGGTTTTCACGTGACGTCATAGCGGCCATGTTATGCTCTTAAACAAAAGAAGTTTTTTTGTCTTTGGCGTCTCTAGAGAGTGTGTGAAAACCAAAAATCGTGATACCTTTTAATTCCGTGCCAAAAACAGTGAACACTCCTCTCAGAACTACGTAGCGCGCGAAAAATCCCATATATTATTTGATATACGCTATGTAAACTACTTACCTTCAAAGTACCTTTCATTCAAACACTCTTTGTTCTAGGAAACAATTATCTTATTAATACTTTCACAAACAGCGTTCCGGCAGCACTTTTTATACTGCTTTGTACTGGAAAACAACTATCGTGTTACTGGCGGGAAGGAAACCTCTCTATTTTCAAATTTGGAACACAATTGTCGCATCTCTATCGCTGAAGCAGGCAGTTAACAAAAGTTGAAGTATTTTTTAAAAGGCAGCATGTTATATATCGACGATTTGTGCAAAAACGGAAACATGTTAGTACTTAGTGCTGGATAATTTTTTATCCCTATTATCCATAAGAGAAAATAGACGTTTTCCAGTTTTCAAAACTAGATTTAAGGAGCGGTTTTGGTAAGGAAACATCCTCTATGTCTCAGGCCAATCCTTGGTAAAGCCTGTTAAAGCTAGTAGGAAATTTTGACCGGAGAAAGTCCAAGAGCCCTTAGCAAGGTGAGCGTGCCTCGCGTAGTTATTTTGGTGGCTACACGTTTCTGATTTATTAATGCAGGTCATGGGTTGCTTTGCGTTACGTTTTTCTCATGTTGCATGACACCTTAATCGTATCGAAGGCGGGTCTTCTCCTGCGGTTTCAAGTTTAAACTTTTAGTGTTATCCAAAGCTGTTCAGGTTTGTTCAACTGCAGCCCTCCTGCCCCCCCGCCCCCCCCCCTTCCGATTTCCTGCTTAGTTTAAGCTCGTTGCTCTGAAGTTTCTTCGGGTGAACAATGTTGCATGTTAGTGTAGTCTGAAGTGTCAGCCTCCTCTCGGCCCAACCCCCTTAGAGAGCTTCCGGGCGACATCGTCAAGCCGGGGTTTTAGATGTCTCCTTCGCTCGGCAGCCCTCTCAGGGGAGTTGGGCCGAGAAAAGGCTGGCACATGGCCGACTTGGGACAAATTCTTTTGCTAACACAAACTGGCCCTAAAGTCTGCTTGATTCTAGTTGCTGCTACTGAACTTAAGTGAAATTAGTTTGCATGCTTGCAAAACAGTCAAACTGGATGCTTTTAAACTAAAAAGAAAGCCAATTGAAATACTAAAAGTGTTTATTTCTTTTTATTTGCAGTGGTGCGTTACAATGTTTCGACGTGTACGTACATAAAGAAATTTTTAATAAAATGAAAAGTTACAAGTAAAACTAACATAATCCCAGCCTTAATACCATCAGCTTGGTAGATTAAATGCCGTCAAGTTTATCTAGAATCAACTTTGCTCGTCTTTTTACGTCGCTCATCTCGTCATCAACGGAGGTTTTCTCAGCGTCAGTTGAAGGGCCATGTTTGAAGATATCAACTCTGTTTTCTAGCCTTTCGACCGCGTTGGAAACTTTCACTGCAAACGGTAAAACATTTGTGTTCATAATAGTTATGCAGGAAACGTAACTAAACATTCGGCCTTTTTCTTACTTCTTTTGTTTCAACAATGACAAATTCCCAAGCAACTTTAGTTACTCATTCACAACTGATTCACTCACCTCGAACAAGGTCCGAAAAACCGCGCTTATAGTTGCCTCCTCTAGAGTTCTTGGATCGAATAACGACAAGTTTTTCGACCTGGAAAGTAAGCAAAAACAAAAGTCAGGAAAGGTAGCATAAAAATTTCAACTCACTTTAAATACGTTTACAAAGGTATCCAGCTACTGTCATTCAAAGATCATCAATGGTTGTAAAGTTGTTCTTGAACGCCTTCTAAGGTATGAAGACTAGGAGAGTAACTTAAGGCGGGACTTAACTTAAAGCACGCTTTGTGGCCACTTTTCCTTATGGTTTGAATCTACCAAATCCCTATGCTTAAAACAAAGATGAGATTAAGGAGAGTCAGCTTGAATATTTTAAGAATTTTTCGATGAGTTTTGAGTTTTATTTTTTTTCTCAAAGATTGGTAAT
>JAOBRD020449471.1:0-10942 GCA_027575215.2 Hydrozoanthus sils | reverse complement strand
ACATACAAATGTTATTGTATTTTAAATGATTCAAAATTTGGTAATGGTTCATTTCATCTGGTACAGGTTAGTTCAGGTTTTTGTCTGTTGTCGCACTGCCCATTCTATCTATTTTGTCAACACTGGAACTTGCCCTATGCTGCTCAGCTCACTGCTTATTAATTTTTAGCAAACCCAAAATAAAAACTCCTGCCAATTAAATTCAACCTATGTATAAATTGTTGTTAAAGTCTCAACACAAGTCGTGTCTTCGTTTTTGTTTGGTATTCACTATGAATGCAGGTCTTTTTGTCCTGAAGACCAAATGTATGTAAACAAGAAAACATTGAGCCTTGAGAACAAGCTCAAATTTCAAGTTATGTTTGGTTTAATACTTTATATATCTGCTATGAAAAAGATAAAGGGTCATTGTATTATTGTTTAAAAAAAAAAATTTATTCTTCTAACTTAATAATTTATAATTTAATCAGAATAGACTTATGACATTTCTGACTTTTTGTTTTTACTAAAGTTTGATTTTACTAAATTATTGATAATTACCACAGGGTTTACATATAAAAACGTCATGATTCCAGTCCCCCCCCCCATCACAATGATATTTCTTGGGGTAAAAATCTATTTTGTGATGCCACTCTTAGTTGTCACTAGCCACTTGAACAGTAAATTGAAAAGTTAGTGTTGAGTCTTGATAACATCTCATTAAAATTATTGTCTGAAAAAGAACACCCCAGCAAAGTACCTCAAGATTGTTTAAATATTACAACTAACCATTTATCTCTGTGTTCTTTCTTGTACTTTTCAAGTAACAGTTCTTGTTCAGCATCATTCATGTCCAGACCAGGAACCTTTTCTAGCAACTCCCTGCAGTTCTGTAGCTTGCTCTTGAATGCATTCACCTTTAAGGTAAAATCAAGGTCATTCCTCAAAATATGAACAAGACAAAGAAATAAATTCTCACTACATATTGTACTATACACATTTTCCTCAACTCTCTTTGGATCTGTCAGGCTATATATAACATGATTTGCCTGGCTAAAACATGTATCAGTTTAAATATGAAGAAAATTGTGCATCATACCAAATCATAAAATTGTTAAGGCTAAAGAAAAAAAGAATTTATTTTTCTTTCAACTCATTGAATTGTATAGTTCTGGGTCGTCATTAGAAGGGGTTACCAGGGTACCAGTACCGTTTTTTTAACGAGGCATAATTCAAGTTATATTTTGATTCTAGGGCTTGATTGTTCAAATGCCAGTTAACTTTAACTAGAAAATAAACCTGATATAATGCGTGCTCTGATTGGTTGCAAATCTATTTTGTATGAGAGAATAGAAAATGGACTTGACTTCACACAGCTCAAGACCTTTTTTCGAAAAACAGGGTAATCCACTTTCTCAACAGTTAATTTCTAAAAGGGATAAAACAGCATCACTTGTGTTTCTAGACAATTTTAGAAAATGGTTATGACGTAAGAGGGCACTCAAAAAGCAGAGAAAACTCAGCTTTGCCTTGTTTTCCCTCAACACTTACCTCATGCCCTTTTACGTCCAAACCATTTTCTAAAATTGTCTAGAGACAAGTGCGATGCTGTTTTATTCCCTTAGCAAAAATTCAAGCAGTAGTTTCTTTTCTGAGGGAAGGTTTGTGGTTATTATGAAACACTGTACTTAGGTTTTCTATATAAAAACTTGTTGGTTTCAAAATTACAGCTCGAATCAGTCTATAAGGATGGAAACAAGGTTGAAGGCAAGAAACTTGACCCTGGGTTAGGGCTAATCGGCCTTTGAACAACTTGGCCCAGATTATTGATACAAAGCCAAATTCTTCTGGATATAAGAGATCCCAGACAAGTAAGATCATCCCTGATGTTTCTTCAGGATAAACTTGCAGTTATGGTCTACAGATCAAAATAAATTATAATTATGATTAATTATACATCATTTTCCACTTGTATATTGTTTCCTCCATGTAAATGATAATTGATTTCTGTTATGATCCAGACACTAACATCCAATTCTGGCAATTCTAGGAACCTTTAATTTTCTCATAGGGGCAGTGTACCAGGAGGCCTCCCCTCCCTCTTCCAACTAGAAAGCTAGTTGTACCCAGTAATGGCAAGAGCTTGACTTTTCATACTATTCAAACTTTTGTTTGACTTTTTCATTAGTATAAACTAAGAGTTACTGTATGTCTGATCTTGGTAAAAAATTGTTAACAGTAGAATAATATGTGTTATGCAGTTATGTTCATCCCAAGCTGATCAAACATGAGCCTGGTTATTCAAACAAAACCAATGCTATCCAAGACACAGTGTCAAGCACCGGGATGGGGGGAAAGGTAGGGGGGGGGGAAGAAATCCCTATATTGGGGTGCTAGATATGACCATTGTATTTTTTAAGGATTAAAATTATCAGTCCGGTATTTTTTAGGGGTTGTTAAAAGAAATCCTGAATTCTGTCAAGCCCATTCCCTTGGCTGTGGCTTTGGTATTTTTAGGGTTGAAAAATATGAAGCTATTGTCTGCTGAACAAGAAGTTAAGAGAGAAGTGCTTTGGCGAAAGTCCTAAGTGCATGCCTTTATTTACTGCATATCATGTTCCACATTACATGAGGGGACTCAGCATCGACCCGCTAACTATTTAGGAAAAAATTTCAGCTTTCAATTGGTATTGCTTAGAATAATTTTAAAACTGAGAGGTATTTTTTAGGGTGGAAAATTTTCATCCTTTGGTAATTTTTAAGGTGTTTGGGGGGACTTTTTCAACAGTCATCCTTACCTTTTAACCCCAGAGTACCCCCCGGGGTCAAGCACTATGGACATGAAGTTTGACTCTATACAATATTCAGCATGTTAGTAGAATGTTTGTCAATGTTGGATTAAAAGTTTGATCTGAATCAATATTTATATCAAAAACAGGGAGGAACCATAGTTATAGTCATATTCTGCCGTGAACAGAGATAGTAAGTTTGAAGTAAGGGTGCCATATTTTATGGCTATAAAGCCCATAAACTCGTCTCAAAATGTCTATAAATGCATTTAAACGCCATTAAAGTTTCTAAATCTGCCAAAAACTCAATTGTGGAAAGTTTTTTTTGCGGGGGACCGAAACCGCGATGGGGGGACCAAAACTGCTAGCAGATTTGGTCCAGGGGGACAAAATATGCTAGCAGATTTGGTCCGGGGGGGACCAAATCTGCGGGGCGACCAAATCCACCTCTACACCGGTTTAGTGTAGAAAAATTTCGTGTAAACATCAACCTGGGTTGAAAATGATTATTTTTTACCAACAGTTTCATATTTTACTGGCAGAAAAAAGTAAGGATTTAAGATTTGAGAAAAACAAGGAAAATCTTTTAAAGTAAGCTATTTTTTATTGTTTCTTATTGTGTTAATAGTACAATTTATGTGGAATTATGCGAAAATTTGTGAATTATGCAGCATTATGTGATTTTGGGTCAGTTATGTGGGATTGCATGATCGCATAATATCAGAGGGCCTGACCTTAAGCACAAGCTGCTGTGTTCCCACGGACATAGCTGTCAACTCTCCTGCATTTGGCAGGAGTCTCAAGAGTTTTAACCCATTCTCCCGGTCTCCCGCATAACAGCTTGAATCTCCCGCTTTTCAGTTAGAATTTTCAGTGACACAAGTGGAGTTTTCTGAACGTTGTGGAAAGCATTGCTTACAATTTCACATTATAAATCCAATTAAAACACCACGAATAAAATAATTTACATCGTCAGCTTTTATCTTGGCGGTATAACCTTGTCTCTCTCTATCAAAGGCGTGCACGCTGTACACGATGCCTTTTTAGCAAAAAATTTTTACGCAAGTAAAGGTTCAGTATTGTGCAAAACTGTCTCAAAATGCAGGAGATAGCATTTTAGATAGCCCATTTTCAAACTTTTTCGGGGGGGGCTGCCCACTGGACCCCCCTAGAAACTTGCGCCTTCAGCGCTCGAATACACCTGCAAGTGACCCGCACTAGACTAACCTGAGACCTTTTGCCACAGTGAAGAGAAAAGCCGCCGAGAAATAAATACAGACAAATCAATATTGGTAACTTGTGGATGCCATCTTTCAATTTTGACTCTTTGAAATTAAAGGTTTTATATTGTTATAATTATAAGCCATTAGCAAACACCATTTGCTAGGTCAAAGACCAAGAAAAGTATTTCTAACCAGAAAAACTGTGACCTTAAGTGACACTTTTCCACCAAATTTCAAAGTTTTAACTGTTGTGACCTTGTTATTTAAAAAATCTCAAGTTCTGTTCCTCTTATGTCCCTTCTCCCCACCCCTACCCCTCCTATCCAAAAAAGGGCAAATCTACAATCTCAAGATTTTAGAATTCCGGGGATCGATAGCTCTGCATGGAGGCCAACCAGAAATCAAATATCAGCAGTTGATGTGACCTTGCACACGTCATGTGTGCATGTTGATGGTCATGGAAGCAATCAAGACCCTTTCAACCTCTGTGACGATCACCACGACCGCATGACAGGTGCAAGTACATGTCAGCTACTGATATTTTTATTTTTTTTGATATCTGATTTCCAGTTAGCCTCTGCGGCAACATGGCTATCTAGTGTTTAAATCTGTGAACAATATTGATGTTTAGTAGAAACCAACTAGTAATTACTATCACGAATGCTGCAATCTAATTGGCTTACTTACTCATTATTTGTTGAGTGATAGACAGTGAGTAGTCTTCAAAATTGCCAGTGTTTTAAAATAAAATAAGAACACCCGTTTTCATCAAGATACGTTTCTACAACAATTAATGCTAATCTCGATTATTTCTTGCTACACCACATAAAGTTACCTGAGCCCAACTAAGTGTGATGTTGTTGTTACTTGAGTTTGATACAGCAGCTTTTTAAGTATACATAAATTTAGAGACAAACGTTTATCCCAACTGAATAAATTCAGTAAAACCAACTTAAACTAATAATTCGGCGAGCAAAGTTTTGGAGCGCTGACGTCTCGAACGTTTATACCCGGTGTATAAATTATAGTTCCTTCGTAGAAGAACGAACATTACAACCAAACATTCAAATTTACATAACAAATCATACCCCCAGTGACCAATTTAGCTCTACCCTGGCTCTTGCCTGTTATTAACATCACCGATCATTAGCAAAGCTGACTCAGACTTGGGTTGAGCAACTAGCAAACTACGTTCCACGGTACAAATTTATAGTCTAATAGTAATAGTCAACGCCAGTAAACAGTAAACAAAAATATGCTTTATCTATACCTTCTTAGTCATCTCCTGACCATCATACTTTTCTTGCATTATCTTTATAATTTCAAATATGCTCGGAAGTAGATTAAACTCGTTCGTAAGCTCCAACTGACCACACTCACTTCCACTCACTGACGAACTGGCCGCCATCTTGAGATGCTTAAAGGAAACTCTAACCCATTCTCGCTCGGTTTTACCCGGAGAACAAGAACTAGGGGGAGGGGGTGAGGAGTAATTTTCGAAAGAAAAAAAGTCGAAAGGCCTGAAAAAACAGATACCTACCAAGTATGGTTTATTGAAAAAACTATCCATGAATTTTTTAATCCAAAAGAAGATGAGACTGTAATTCCTACACACTGGTTTTATGAGCGCAAAACAAATTTTATCAGGTCGGCACCCGAGAAACCGGAAATGAATGGAAGATTTTCAATCGTGCAACTGCAGAAACCCAGTAAGCTACTTAAATGGACGGTAACTGCCTAGCTACAAAACCAAATACATTTAATTTGGGACCTGAAAAAAATTGAATAAAAATAAAAAAAAATTAAAAACAAAAATTAATAAATTTTTTAAATACATTTTGAACTATTTCATGAAAAGGATAATCGTCATTCACGCGAGTGCCTACAAGGGAATCTCAAAGCGATGCATCTTGTGTTCAGCAGATAAAAGTGATAAAACTGCATTTCGAGGGCAGAGAAACCTACTTTAATTTTCAATAGCTTTAGAAAAAAGTTAAGTGATTTACTGTGGATCAGTTACAAAAGCATTTTTTTAATGAAAAAATTAACTTGTCACAAAAGCATCTCTTTTCATTTTTCAGAGGGCATTTATCAGATGTGGTCTAAATAACTTATAGAACCCACTCCATCGAATAACTGTGTCTTGTAGTTGTTACATCTCAAAAATAATCTGCCAATTATATAGCTTTCCCAAGTTCAGTAACATGCCAACCAAAAACCGTTTCAGTTTTTGCAAGTGAAAAGCAAAATAGAACAATTGTTACTTCCTTTACAGTACTATTTTTGATTTATTACTGAACTTGGAAAACAGAAGGTATAGGTTTTCATTTTCATTTTGAAATATTTATTTAGGGAGCAGTCAGTTCTTATGGGGAGAACCGGTTTTCAAAAAAAAGTATGGGGTATGAAATATGTTTTTTGGAATTTTAAGGGGGTTTAAAATTTTTCATGTAATTATGTTTAAAATGGCTAAAAAAAGCTACTGTATTAAAATTTTGAGACAACCAACATAGGGCTCAAAAAAATCTGATGTGAATTGCCAGATTTGTCTAACCTTATGGTACTCCCCATAAATACTGACCATTCATTAGTAATGATCTTGTACTATTTAAATGGTGGAATTTACTTGTTAATCAGTATATTCATATGGTAGGCACTCATAAGAAACTCCTTGTGTGCCCCTTAGGCAGATTTTAGTATGACACTGTTTACATTTGACTCATTAACATAAATCAAACTTCAACATTGAGACAAAATGAATCAGAAATTCTGTACAGTATTGCAAAGCAAATAATCATTAAAAGTTTCAGCTCCATACACAGAATACTTTGAGAGAAATGAGACATCCAAAGCTGTTAAATTACAAAGATTGTATAGCTGGGTAGCAAGGCCTCAACTCCATACAACTACTGTAAATCTAGCTTGGAGTTTTAAAAGACTCATATTTTTTTCAAAAGTGTCCTGTTCATCAAGCTAGAAGTTTGTTTGATTGCTAACTGTTCTACACTCTATCGAATTTTTGACATATTTTGTTCAAATGTGGAAGTTGGATTTATGCTTTTATTATGTTAACAATGAAACCCACCTATATGGAAAGGCATTGTCTCAAGCCAGACTTTCAGCCTCACCCAATATTAATCTTTCCATATTGGGTTTCAATATTAATAAACCTGCTGAGAATGCATTAGATTTTAAATATGGCTTTGTTCTTTACATTAAAGTGAGCATTTATCTATTGACCAGTACATTTGTTTCAATAGCAATGGATGGTAAAATGTCGTGAAAAAAAGAGTTAGAAAAAACCCCTCAAGTTTCTTGTATAAAAAAATATTAAGCAAGAACTCTTGTTCAACTGGGGCAAGTTGATATTACTTGTGCAATTAATCAGACCTCTTGTCTCAAACCAGTTTCAACAATCTGGAAGTCCCTTAGTTATAGTATCACTTTAGATAACATAACTGAAAGGTTTTCTACCATTTAAAAACAAGAGCCCAAGCAGGAAAATAAAAATAATAAATCCTAACTATTTGTGGCCAAAGTATAAAAAGAGCAAATTCGTACCGATTCTTCCAAAAAGCTATGAAATTTTCCTGTAAACAACTTCATGCTTATTTCTTATGAGAACTAGTAAACTCGACCGAGGCTCTTCATTCTTAATTTTTTGGCAACCTGAGGGTTCTTATATTGTTCTCAATCTTTATACATGAGGTTTACATTGACTGAAAACTAAGCCAATTGGTATTCAATACATGTATTAGGAAATGAATTGTTTGGTAAGTGTATTATTGACTAATTGTCCTTTGCTGACTAATATCATGGACTTGTTGAGTCATTTCCTTGAGACGATTTCTAGTGGTTATCTATTAAAGGATTAAAGCTGCAAATCATCATTTTTCTGTATTGTTAAGTTAAAGGTTGAAGCTCAGTAAATCAAGCCTGAGCCTCTGCTTATTCTTAAATTTTGGCCAATCTGACTCTTGTTGATCTCATAAAAAAGAACGTGTTTAAAACTTGAAACAGAAACCTTGAATCTCCAATTTTGCATCCATAGCTTTTTTCCTCAGAATTATGTACCTACGTCAAAAATACTCTATGATCTTGTACTTAAAGCTAGACAAGTTTTATGTTTGGCAACAATCAAATCCAACAGTGACTATACAGAGCTCGAAATTAACCACTTGGCTACCAGATGCAAAAATTTGGAAGCTTGAGTGCAAGAGTAAGTAGCCAAACATGTTTTCAATATGTACTCTACTATGCTTGTCTGTAGCTGAGTACACAAGTATAACTGCACTGGTTTCCAGTTTTATTTGCCTAAGAAAACAGATAAGCTCCATTTGTTCAGCACTTGTTTATCATTAATTTTATCATTATCAAATTACCAGCCTCAGAAATTGTAGTAGCCAGCTGGATTGAAATTCTAAAACTCTAGAACCCATCATTCACTTTTTCGTAGAACTGGCTACCTAATGGTGACAAGTTCGGGCACTGCTGGGAGTAAGATGAAACAGCATCAATAACAAACAACTCATTTTTTTCAATTTCTAAGCTGGTCATCAGCATTTCAACAGCGAGTTTTCTTCTGCTTGTTACAAAATGTACATAAAGAAAGCACTGCATATTATCACGACCTCAATATTCTTTTTCAAAACAAAATAGAACAAGAAACCTCTTGAAGACTTGATAACAATTAAATGAAAACATTTTAAATGGTAGAAAACTAAGAACTCTGAAAAAGAAAGTATTCTGATAAACACGATCTTTATTCTCGAACTTACACACTCGGGTCTGGGCTATCACATAATTTACATTTCCACTGTACTGTTGCACTAAATATATAGTAACAGCTACAAAATCATCTAGAAAGTAGAATATATCTTTCAAATCATAGTGTATTATATCCATTCGAACGGAAGTCCAGATCTCGACATTTCACTGGAAAGAACAAAATCAAGTTGACTGTATCAATTTCCAAATCAATCTGTTCAGTCAGCTACAAAAATACAGCTGAATGGAGTCCACAAAACCTTCAAAGTCACAAATAAAACAACGGAAACCCAAGATATTGGCGTCATGACATTCCAAAGAGTGTTAGATCAAACTCCACTCGCCGACTCGACTTCTGTGATTGAAGAGACTTTGTCTTCTCGATCTCCGAGAATTTTCAGAATTTATATGCGATCAACGGAACTTCTTGTAAAAAACTTGCGAAGAAATGGTAGCTGGAAATCTGGCAATATCTTTTAATTAATTCACAGATGTAGCTGAACAAGTCGATAAAGTGATAACAAATGAAGTTGCTTTTTGTTTGATCTTCCAATGCAAGCATGGCGAGTTGTATCGTAGTCTTTACGGATAGTGAAAAAAAGAAAGTCAGTAAACCCTAATATCTCACTTTTTACATTTCAAAGTCTTGCAAGGCGGAACCTGATGCAGGGATAATTAATATCACAGCAAAATGCAGCTTTTGGTATCTCGGTAAGGATTTTCTGAAGAAGGAACGCCGACAACGAGCGGGTCGCTTCGTACTTGTTGTTCACAATAGCGAACCAGCTCTTGGCAAGTCTGTGAAACTTTCACCCTGCTAACTTTGACTTCAATTCTCAGTTGCTCGACGGTTTGACGCATACCTTGGCAAACGTTCTGGTTCATCTTAACGTTCTTTTACGACGTGATAAATATACAGAAGCAACAAAAGTGCAACCCAATCTTCATAAAATCTTGGGCGTTGCAAGGTAACGACCGAAAGGACCTCTGGGAAGCACCTTTCAATATTTGGATCCAGTGGGGTGGAGTGGGGGGGGGGGCAAATCAAAACTGCAGGAGGCCTGGCGCCTGCACTACAGCTGAGCCTCGATAACTCGAACTCCCTGCTTACTCGAATCAAAACTGATTTTCCCCTTTAACTTACCTCGTACAGTTACTGATATTAATTTAATCTAATTTGTATTTTATTTTATTTTTGTTTTTAATTTTATTTTGTGTCGAACTGATTTATCTTTAAACTACGTTTACACCATATTTATAAAGCCCCCTACAACTCGAGTTCTCGCCACGCAAATGCGAAGTACGATACTATAGTATATAGCTATACTCTATCTAACGATATCCTTGATTTTGCGATAACGTTAGCCTCCCGACAAAAATACAGTAAAACGTACAAAAGAAGTCGATCTAACGATACTCGATGCAGAGATATGTTCGATTTTACGATGCAAATCTATTCTCCCAAGCGTTAATTTGACTTCAGTACAACGATACATAAACTGGTTCTGGCTATCAACAAAGAGTGACAGACACAAGACAGCACACACACAGTACTGTTTAAACGTTTATTTTTCTCTTTATCTATAAATTTAATTGACAGATCTTAATCGTCTTTGACCTCCTTCACCTTCTTGTTCTTTTTAAAAAGTTTAACAGTGTAAGCTTGTTAATTTTCGATGGCTTTTTGTACTTAATTAAATAAATTCATGCATTATTGCAATAACTCTGACTTTATACAAAAGTTAGTACTATTAAAAAGATAGTAAAATTCCAAAAGGGCTAAAATTGCAAAAGCTAAAAATATTTCGAATCTAATATTAAAAAGTGACGACGTTTCGACGCTTACACGCAGTCTTTTCTTACTTGCAATTACTATGGTATATAATAATGTACATTATTACTCAGCGTACATAAATGATAATAAAAAAAATCAGTCTAACTCGACCTCGATACAACGATATTTTCTATAACTTCGCCTTCCTTGCGTAAAATCGAGAGTCTCTTTGCAACGATACCACGATTTTACGGTACTTTTTTTTTCTCACGAGGTATTGTATAATTTTCAAATTCTCTTGGCAATTTGATCTCAACTGTATACCTACATTTAATTAAAAAATCTTGTGTTCAGAAATTTTTGTAGAAAATGACATATTTGGAAGACCACTTGAACGGCTCCAGTCTGGG